>VUJU01000753.1:0-52461 GCA_009835225.1 Aphis craccivora | reverse complement strand
TAAAATGCGAATTGTTGATCCTGGTAAATATTACCATTTTGGTATTGAAAATGGAATTAATCGATACTTTTCAACTTTTAATGTAATTGATCATTCTTCACAAGAAATAAATCTTGTTATTGGTATCGATGGATTGCCTATTTCTAAAGTAATTCCAATCAATTTTGGCCCATTTTAGCTTGTATGAGATCAAAATCTAATGTTGTTTTTCCAGTTGGACTATATTTTGGTACTGAAAAGCCACATGATAGTAATGTATTTTTAAAAGATTTTATAGATGAAGCAAAGCATTTAGTAAACAATGGTCTAGTGATTAATAATAATATTTATAAGATTTTATTAGATGTGTTTTGTTGTGATACTCCCGCAAAGGCATTCATTTTAAAAATAAAAGGTCATAATGGGTTTTCTTCTTGCACAAGATGTGGAATTGAAGGAGAGTATAAAGAGAATCAGCTATGTTTTCCTTATTGTGATATGTCCAATCGAGAAGCCATGCAAACGAACGCATTATAATTATGTTAATCAAACTGATATACATCACCATTTACCACATACTAATATTTCAAGGATAGGTAGTAGAAATACCTGGTGTGAATGTTGTAACCTCTTTTTCCCTTGATTACATGCATTTAGTAACTCTTGGTGTAATGAAAAAACTCTTGCTGTTGTGGATCAAAGGACCGTTAAGTGTTCGTTTACCATCTTCAAAAATAAAACAATTATCTTATTTATCTTTAAGTTTCAAATCTGAATTTCCGTGTGAATTTTCTCGGAAACCTAGATCTTTATTTGAAGTGGCACGTTGGAAGGCTACTGAATTCCGTTCATTTTTGTTGTATATTGGTCCTGTTATATTGAAAAACATTGTGTCTGATGATTGTTTAAAAAACTTTATGGCCCTTAATATAGCAATGATTATATTATTGTCTCCTAATTGTAGATCATTTATACAATATGCTGATGACTTGTTAAATTACTTTGTTGAAACATTTGAACAAATTTATGGACAGTATCTTGTATCTTCCAACGTTCATGGATTAATTCATTTAGTGGATGATTATAAACAGTATGGGCCACTCGATAATTGCAGTGCGTTCCCATTTGAAAATTATATGAAAGTTCTAAAAAGTATGCTAAGGCAGCCTAATAAGCCGTTAGAACAAGTAGTAATGAGATATAATGAAAATGGAAACTTTAGTCTTAATAAAAATGAAACTGTCCCAAGTGGTGACAATGGTTTGTTATTAGGACCACATACTGATGGACCTTTATTAAGTGACAGCGTTAATCCACAATTCAATTCTTTAGTTTTGAATAGTTTTAAAATTAAATGTAAAATAGATGCTGATTCTTATTTTGTTTCTAAAACTAATGAAATTATAAAATTAATTAATATTGCTCACTCACATAACACTGGTGAAGTAGTTCTAATTGGAAGAAAATTTGAAATTAAGGAAATATTTTATGATAAACCTATAAGATCATCTTGCTTTGGTATATATATTGTTAAACAATTATCAACTAATTTATATAAGTGGACTATAAATGATATTCAAAATAAAGTTATGATATTATCATGCAATAAAGATTGCATTGCTATCCCTTTATTACATTCATCATAGTTGGGAAATAAAACAATTTTTAAAATGTAGATAGTTATTTTATTTTTTTTTTTTTTGTAAATATCTTTTATTTTGTATCAGCTTTATAATATTATGTATATATATAATATCAATTAAGTACAACTGTACCAGATAGAAACCTATAATTATAAATCTGCAGACAATTTTTCATTGTGTACCTAAAGTTATAATAGGTAATTCTCTTTGAAATAAAATATAATTAAGAACAACATTGTCATTTTGAAAAAAGCTATAAAAAAAAATATTAAAATTATTCTATTTTTCAGTAGATTAAAATGTGGACTGTGGTGCATTTCACCAACGAAAATTCAGTTGAAGCTGTTCCTAGCCATTGGGTAAAAAAAGATGTTTGTGGTTGGCCCAAAAAAAATATAAAAAAACATATACATCATAGAACAATAGTAAATAAATATGATTTTGATTATTTTCCTTCAAGAATATTAAAAAAAGGCATTGGTAATTATAAGTTACTCACCTATTTATTGGATAATTTTTTTTTTTTTTTTATGAGCGGTTATCAATTGATTTTTCTATTTTACTGTAGCCAGTTATCTTGAAGCTAAATCAAAAATGAAAAAAGCTGAGGAAACATCTGATCTTTCAACTTGTGATGAAATTCAAACCAAAATTAGAGGTAAAAAAGTAGTGATTCAAGATCCTCCTATTTTTAATGAATTGTTAAACAAAGGTAAATTTTAAAACCATAAAATAACTATATAATTAACTATTAATAATTATAAACTTTTATCTAGATGATTTATCAAAATCTGCTGATAATTACGAGGCATTAAAAAATTGTCAAAGGAGTTCACAAGTTCCGATTAAAAGAAGTTTATTTGATGTAACTCCTTCTAGTGAGGGTATTATTCTAAAAAATTTATGACTTATAATAACAACTTAATCATAATAATTATGCCAAAAGAATTAACATAGTGTAAATACCGGTAAATACTAACCAAAATTAACTATTAATTATAAACTTTAATCCAGATGATTTATCAAAATCTGCTGATAATTACGAGGCATTAAAAAATTGTCAAAGGAGTTCACAAATTCCAATTAAAAGAAGATTGTTTGATGCAACTACTTCTAGACAAGGTATTGTTCTAAAAAAAAAATGATTATATTTTAATAAAAACTCAAATATAATATTATGACACGAAAATTAAGCATGTTATATAATACTGTATATACATACACCTATACATAATATATATTATTATTGTATAAAATAATATATTTTATACTTTTTTTTAAGATTTTTCAGATGATTTTTGTGATTTAAAAAATAGTCAGAATGATACTCCGAATTCACCAGATATTTTTAACTTTTCAACTAATCTGAATGATTCATATAATACTTATGGTAAACGATACTAAATTATTTACCATATATACTTTATAATAAATATATTTACAAATAAATTATATTTTTTAGGAACAATTATCGAAAAGTCAACAGTTGTACATACAACTGCATCACCATTTAAAGTTACACAGTTAGATTCTAATCAATATAAAATCATTGAAAACCAACCTAAAAATTCCAGGATGCTTGTTTCAGGTAATAAGTGAAAAAATTATATTTAAATTAGAAACAAAGTTTCAAAATTATTTAGTCTATAAAATGTTTTTAAAACTTATTCAAATTAGTTCATTTGATCATAAATTGATTTGTTATCATATTTAATTATTTGGAGTATTAATGTAAACTATAAGTACTAAAATACTAACAATAAATTCAATCATTTTAGTATAAAATTATATTTTAATTTTATTATTTTATTATGAATATAATGTTATATTATTATGTATGAATATTATTTTATTTTTATGTAATCACTGTTATTTCTACAGGAACATCTTCATTTCATGGTACTATAGCTGATAAAAACAAACCAACTATTAAAGCTACTGAATCAAATTCTGATGGTAATGATTATATTGGTTTCTCTTATTCTTATAATGTTTGTGAAAAATTGTTTCATTGTTTATTTTTTATGACATAGAAACATTGAAAAAAATCTTAAGTGTAGTTATGAAAATTAAGTATGATGTTGAAAACATTAGTCATAATCAAGCACGAATGGACAACAGTTTAACAGAAACTATTATGAATATGGGTAGCATTTCTAATAGTAGTCATGAAAATACAAACAGTAATGACGATAATGATTATTGTTTGCTACTACCACTTCATAATGAGGACGAACTTAATAATTTTGAAGAAAAATTATTAAATAAGTCTTTCAGATTAAATGCTGTAAGTACTATTTAATAAATAGATTTTAAAAAGATAAATTTGAACATTGACACTTAATATTCCTCGTATAAAGTGTTATATGATTTTCCTTTAATTTGTTTTAAAATAAATACATATTATATTAAATAAAAATGATATTAAATCGGCTATAAATAAATATTTAAATATTAATTTTGTTATTTCAGGTTAATGGTCTTAAAAGATTAGCAAAAAAATCTTTAACTTCTACAGTACGACAAATGATGAGAACAATTTTTGATGATGAATTTTTACAAATATTTAGTTATGTTGGTCAGAAGAAAAAAAAAATATTTTCTTCATTAGCTTCATGTGCTATTATATTTGGTAATGATATATATATTTTAATATTAGATCTTATATTATCTGAAGTTAAATAATATTTTTTCAAAAGTGGGTCATATTAATAATAATAATTAACTCAAGTTAAGATGTTAATACTCAGTCTTGTCAATCTGTTTACTAATTTAGCTAAACATGATTATTAAATATTTAAACCACACAATATCTCAATCAATAGTTTAAGAAATATTAATTAATTTATATGTTTGTAACTTTCCATTTAAAATAGACTGGTCCCAAATATACTTTATATGTTTTTACCATAGCATGGAGCTATAACTTAAAATAAAAATAAATGAAAATTTAAAACACCTAAAATCTGAATGTAAATATAAAGTTTTTTTGTCAGTAATGTGGGGAGTAGAATGTTATCAGCACTCCCATAAAATGAGACTGTTAATGTATTCATAATTTAAACAAGTGGTTTATGACGTTTATCTACACCCAGTGGCGTTGCAAAGGAGATTTTTTTGGACAACTGCCACTAGTTAAATGCTGGTGGGTGCGTGGGTGATACTGATTAGGTATGATTAGGAAGTTCATTTTGTGTTCACTATTTACTTTTAATACTTACGTGTACTTTTGGGTAACATATATAGTTCCAAGTAGATCCACAATATTTATACACCTATACTTCCGTTAGTGGTTTATCCTTTATTAAATATCTTCTTCTCTGATAGCATTATTATATCATATATTATAATAAGTCAGTCTATTAAAATAATAATCTTTATTGAATTTTTTTAGAAGCCATACGAAGAATTAAAAACTTTCAAGAAGTGACAAATGCAGATATTGAAATGCCAATAAAAATATATTTAGCTGGAGCAGCATTCAGAAAAAAAAAATAATATTATATTTGTTATTGTTTTATTTTTTATATAAATTTACTAAGGGCAGTAAAAATATTATGTTATATTATATGTTTAAAAAATGTATTTGTGAAAAGATAATAATTAAAGAAATACCTAAAATTAAAGGAAATATCAGTTAAAATATTTGAAATTTGGTTGAATTTATTTATTCTAAATTATTCAATAATTATAATACATACCAAAATACATAGGAAATTGATGTATGCATACTATATTTAAATATAATATATCTGATATTATAATCAATATTGATATACTATATTAATATAATTGGCACTTAAAACAACAAATAAAATAATTCTATTAATAAAAGTTTCATTGAAGGTAATCATCTATATAGGTAATGTAAAATTAGTAATTATAAATTATCAACAAAATATATATTGTACTAATACAAATATGAAGAAAATAATTATAAAATTATGAAGAACAGTATTTATTTTGGGATTTATTAAAATATTTGTCAGAAGAATAATAATATAATAATATTAAAAAAATATATAATATATTGTTTTTTGTTATATCATTATAAAAATATTATATTTGAAATTTAAAAATATGATTTTTTTCATATCATTATAAAAATGATATATTTCAAATGTTATTATAATATTTTCAAACCTGCCAAATAATAATACTATAATAATACAAATATATTATTGTAATGTATTTATATTCAATTAATAGTTATTGAGTAATATTATTTATTACATTTGTAACTTTATTATAATATTATAATACTATTATTTTGCTACCTGGGGTATTATTCGTTTACTATTTACACTGCCAAAAAAAAAAAAAAAAAAAATCTATCACGTTGTATAGGCCGAGTATTTGATGAGACAACATAATATTTATTAAAATATCGAGCAACACATTTGCGCTACCGTTGTTTGTAAATCCTGAAGGTCCGATCTTTGGTCCATCGCAACTATAAAATGTCGCTACTATAATACGAGTATGTAAAATTACCGACACGTGCGCAGTCACGCCTTTTATGTCTCTGTACAATTATTAAAGCACCATCCTTTATTTATGTCTCAAATCACACTTTCCACAAAGACCTCTCAATTCCAACTGTACGAAATTTCAAGAAAAAGTCCGTATACAACTTGCAGCACATCAACCTCAACGATCATTGCCGTCCTCTCGTTTCCAAACTATTTTCAATTACCGTCCTATGCATATGACCCCTGAAGACGACTAAATGGAAAATGGTGCCGTGGCCTTCTAATTGACCGATTACACACACAATGAAGTTCTATGTTTGGATGGATTTTTGCACAAGTCTAAATAATAACCGCCTATTCAGCATATCAGTTTCGATAGTTGTAAAAATTTCGAATATTTCATATTGTGAAATATTATGTTTTTGATTCATAACATTTATAATGAACAAACTTATTTATACATTGACATTTTATAAATCGTGTATTGCTAACGCTAACACATGCATTATTATGTATGCTATATTATTATAATGATATGTATAGTTGAGTTATATTACAATATATTGTGTACTCGATCGTGACTTTGCTCAAAATCTAGTGCCGCTGCTGCATAGTATATAACACTAAGGTGAGTCTGGCGATTTATCATAATTTTGGCGTAAACAAATAAAATCAATTTTGTGATCTATGACCTACGTATTAATATTGTATCACGCTTACACACATATCGCATACATAGATATTTTATTTGTTTGGTCATATTGTGTGAGATTCGCCAGAGGGTCGCGCAGTGTCGTGGTATAGACTTCAAAGGGGCACGTTTTTATTATTGTTAATAGTTTTGCACGAAATCAAAATATGTTTAGGAATGTCTATCTAAATATCTACTGAAGGCTACGTGATTCTACAAACAACGCCATATAGAAAGTATAATTGAAATATTTTAGCAGTCAATTTCAGTGCATAAACTTTAATATAAATTATAATTTTAACTATATTTAATATTTATATTATTATATTTTAATAATATCAGGTAAGTATAATAGTTTCAATAAATGTTTTTCATATTTTTTCTTAAATATTCAATAAAAACATAATAATATAGGCGCATCATCAACACGCATACAGTCATATTATAATATTATGTGCATATTTACTTTGTTTTCAGACAGAAATACGAGATTTTTCTTCGGCGTGGAAGAAAATGGTGTAGGTAAAAAAAAATAAATGGATGCAATTTTATTGTTGGTCTATGTACGATAATACAAAAATAATAATACGTAATTACCGGATTTGTCAATAAATATTATGCAATTTGATGTGTCCTACAATCTATTTATTTTAAAGTCAATAAACCCAATTTTCAATTGGACGATTGTATATGATTTGTAACTCTATACAACAACATTCTATAAGCTACCCGATTTTTTATACATTATGTAATATTTAATCTATAAATATAATATTATAAAAAAAACATATTGCTATACATCGGTGAGAGCTGTGATTAAAATCTGGTCACTGTGACCTCCGCCCGGCTTATGTTTTTCGCATTTAAAACTTTATACGACTATATGATATAAGAGGCTCACGGCAAGCACACTACGCATGAGGTGCAGAAATGCATATAAAAGTTCAGTAAAGTGTGAGGGGCTTCATCTCACGCGTTCCCTCAACTTTGTTGATGATTTTACATTTTAAAATTATTTTTATTTTTTTTTTTTAGCAACTATTTTAATGATGCGACTGTGTTTGTCAAAAATGTCATTGGTATAATATTGCATCGTAAATATCGTATAATATGATAACGATACGATTATCAATATCGCCTCACACTGACGCTGCAGCTGTAGTCGCCGACGAATAACATGATTTTAAACGCTGCACGATACCGGCGGGCGACTTCGGTGGTCGATCGTGCATCGTTACGAATTTACAACATACTGTATTATTTATTGTATACCTAGAACGCATTTATATAGCGTATACATATAATATATTTATGAACAATATTACACTAACGAATTCATTAAAAAATCTATTCTTATATTTTATTATAATTATAATGTTATTGTGGTTCAGATGTATATATTATACGCCGTAATTGTTAATTACTGTTATTACATTAATATGACATGAGTTCTGGTCGGAGGTATTGTAATGGGTTAATGAATAAATATGATGCACTTATAATATTTTTATAAGTAAAGGTACTAAAAATAAAAATTTGTGTATACTGTATATATCGTCTACCCGAAGCATATAAAATACAACTGATTAGTTCAAAAGAAAGAAAATTGTATACCTATGCATTTATGTAGGTATTATAGAGTGATCGCAAAATATTATACTCACCTCCATTTTATAGATTTTTAATGAAGAAAAAAAAATGTATTTATTTGACTATGATATTTCTTTTTTCTTTTTGAAAACGCTTAAGTAGAAAAAAAGTTTCAATATCATTCTGGTGGAAAAGTGATAGTAGTTTGGTACTTTGAGAGCAAAAAACAAAAAAATCACTCAGTCCATTTTTGGCAATTGAGAGAAAAAAAAAATTGAGAATTGGGTATTGTATACGTAAAACTCGTTTTCTATAAAATCTTATTTTATTGTAATTTTAAATCGAATAAACGAATGCAGGTATTAGTACTTGACCGCAATATTATTAATTATACCTACATGGTATAATTTTCAAAATATTTAGATTTTTTAAGTTATTTATAAAAATTTGAAATTGTCTATTTTCTATTAGTTTTTTTTCCACAAATGTTGATAAAAAAATTTTTCTTGGTCAAAAACTTAAAAGTATTATAGAACATATTAAGCATCATGTTCTTTTTTTTAATGCAATAATTTTTTATATATATTATTATATTATCACATAATATATCACCTATATACATATACATATGAAAAATATTCGTTGATATTCGATATTATAGTTTTATTTTATATCCACACGTAGTATACAAATAATAATCCGTTGAGATTAAGAAATTCGCATAGCTATCTATACTCAAGTATAGTATAGTATAGTACGAGTATAGAATATAGATCATCTAGTCATCACTTTAAATATTTTACTGGCACACCTGTCTTGGCGCCACACGAACCGTGATTAATCAAATATTTAATATCATATCGTTATGTATATGTAGGTGGTATACCTAATAATTTTTTCCAAAAATGTTTAACTGTGCAAAATTATTAAGCTATAGCGGAAAGATGCTAACACAACATTTAGGTATGCCAATTGATTGTGTGACACAGATCATGTCAATAAGTTCTATCTCATTTTATACACTGTCTGCTTGAGTCTAGATCAAGGGGCAGTAAATTTTTACTTAAATGTCATATTTTTTATCAGTTATTTTATTTAAGGCCACATACAAAATTAAAATAAACGTTACTAAAAATATAATTTTAACATATTATAATACTAATTTATTTATGAATAGTGCAATAATCATACTATGAGTTTCACAGTGCGAGGTTGTCTTTATTAGTTAGATTAAATAATTATCGAGTGTTAAGGTATATAAATATTTATTTTGTAGTAACTATTGTTTTTGAACTCGAATTTTTCTCGCTATTTCGCTTTTATCCGCTTTTATATTGGATGTTGATATTCTTAAAACTGCATTCATGTCGCTTAATCGTGAACAATATTTATTTTTTCGACATTTAACTATTGAAAATGTCTGTTCGCAAAGATAAGTGCTAAAAAAGCAGTAATCATTTTTTTAGCAAAACTTTTAATACCTTTAAAATCTCTTTCGTGGAAAGACTTGAATGAAATATTTCTAGTTCATTACTTTCTTTAGAAGCAGTTTAAAAAAAAAAAAACCGTTGTTTTGCAATTATATACGACTTCCATCTGTAAATTATAGATTCATTTAAAAGAAAAAGAGTTTTTGAAACAACTCGATTTTTTTCTCGTGTACTTAAAAGTCATAGAATCGTATTAAAAATTAATTTTGTAGATTTTATAAATTATATTTTAATAAAATACATTTTTATAGTTTCCTATTATGGAGTTGATTATTAGACGATTCGATTACTATTTTACAACGCACGTAATTATCTAAAAAGCTGTTGATTATAATGTGGTTGTGTAATGATTTAAATTTCATTTGAAATGATTTTATATCGGAATACATGTATAGACCATGTTTAGACTCTAGAATGTAATAATTAATGAATCAGTATTGCAGTAGATATATTATATATATATGCGTAATGTATTCAAAAAGGTCTAGACGATTTTTTTAAATTGCAAAAGTCACCGGCCGAATACGATGCGATATAATTTATAAATCATTTACGAACGTATATTATGCGTAGAGTGTATCTCGTACATGTGGGGGGTCTGGACCTCGGCCCGGAGCAGTCGTCGAAGACGTTGATATACGCGTATTATAGACGAGTCGCTTTTATTTGCGCGGCGTGTTCTGGTCGCGTGACGTCGTCGTCGATTTACCAACTCGAAAATCGCATATACGTCACATGCGTACCTATTTTATTTTTAAGTGTATTATGAGGTGAGCATTTTTCGACCAGCTCGATTACCATATTAAACGGTCGTCTCACATTGTCCGTGATGCGTGGCGACGAATTCCGTCGGTCGTCACACAGCGGACAGACGCGTAGATTGAGTATATACGTATATGTAGTGACGAGTACGCAACAATATATATATATATTATAAAGTATCGTATACACTATACATCATCAAAATTATTATTAGATCTCCTCGACTGTCAGTGATAATAATATTATGATACGTCATCGTCTGACCCAGACAACACGATCCTTTCGGAGTCCAATAACAAAATGATGGTGTATACCCATGTGAATTCCTCACATTTCCGCGATATCATTGAATTTTGACTGTGAAAAATAACTAAGATCAACGTCTGTACACACGAGTATTATAATAGCTTTGTTTTGTCATCAAAACAAAATCACGCAAGAATGATATTTTGTTTTTTTTTTTCTATTCCTGTCAAAAGCCAGCAAATTCCTGTTAATATATTATAATACGCAGATTTTACATTATTCTTTGCGCACACCTAAAAAAAAACTTATCGGGTACTTTATTGATTTTTTTCTATTAATGAAATCGGGTATACCTATAAAATATAGGTATAAAGCGAACAAAAATATAAGACCGTGACTCCGCCGATGGCAAATAAGAACATAAAACAATCAGTAATTGATCTTCTTCATGCACGAATTTTTAGATTTTCAAGAAAAAATCTGTTCAATAAAATTCGAGCCGAAAAGTAGGTATGTGAAAAATAATAAAAAATAAAAAAATCACCATAGACATGATTATTCGAAAGAAAACACTCTAGACGAGTCCAATTTCCACGTAATGAATAATACTAATATTAAATATGATTGTACAATAATGACACAGGTACCTATATCGTTTAATTACCCAACTAGTGCGCGGTAATCATAGGTAATGCGAGATTATTATTAACCAAGTTATATGATACCAGTTCGTTATTTTAGTCGATCGATATCGATGCGATATAAAGGTGGACGATGTCGGCCAGCCAACGTATTAAATTAATGTCGTGTTCGCGTGTCTCATCACTAACGAAACAATACCACTGCTGCGGTATAAGACAATAATAATTTGTTTTCTATGCTCCACATCCGGGGCTCGAAGAATAATAGATTACGGTAAATTGTTTTATTCGGCGTGCGTTACACACGTCATAATATATAGTTACGATATACGATATTGTACGTTTTATTTTATAATTTATTTTTAATGTAGGTACCTACACTTCGTACGACGGTGGTTATTATAATATTACAAAATATAATTTTGTACAACTGATTATGCGAAGTCTCGTACGCCGGTGTCTGCGGTGGTACAATAAAAGGGAACCGCAGCATAATATTGGTGCGAAATCGTATTTATATATGTGTAATGAGTATACGGTAATAATAATAATAATAGGTAATGATTAACTATTGTTATTATTTAAAATCAATAATGTTTAAATGTAAAAAAAAAAAAAAACATTTATAACGAGAACCATAGATCAATTCGCGTTCGCGCTTTAGAAGCACAAAAATAATAATATCTATAATTGCGTACACGCAACAACCACCCGAATTAACACACAGCCATATTATCGTAGTTACTGTACTTAATGTCTTACATACTATATGGGGGCCACTTGCTGCGGGGGGATCTCACGTGAGTTTTTGGTTTACCCCGTGGGCACCGCATGCGTGTAAGCCTCCACGAAACGTACATAATAACATGTATGTGAGTGCGTGTGTAATGTAATAATATAAAACGCGGTTGTGTACCGCGAATGGATAAATCAAATGTACCGGGTTTTTTATGGGTATAATTTTTTTATTTTTTTTTTTTAACGAGCACCGTATAGCAATACTACCTAATAATAATAATAACGTTGATAACGAACCGAACAATAATAATAATAATTTCAGTATTTAGAAACCGGTTGCGTACCTAACTAAAATAAAAAAAAAAAAAAAAAAAAATGAAAAACCCCTTTTTTAGCACCGATGGTCGTGGTGTAGCGGTGCGTCCGGGCTGGACGGTAATAAAACGCAATAAAACGTCGAAATAAAATGTAACACCACCGGTCGCCGAGCACCGTAATAATATTATTATTATGGTCGTGTCAAAAGTAGTTAATAAACATTTCGATGTGGGCACATTGGGAAATAAAAAAGTAAAACCGTTCGCCGAGGTCTTGTTAATATTATATTATTATACAATCTCAGCAATGTGTAGTGTTATGATATAGCGCATAATAAAATGTATAATATATACCTAATTTAGTAATATCTATATTATATTATAATGTACGTATATAATATATTATACATTTATTGAGTTCGATAGCAATAAAAAATTTCATGACACTAATAATTAGTTATTATAATGCTACAAGTAAAAACTATATTATTAAACATTACACTATATTGAGCTTGTTAGTTATTTATGAAAACTTAAAATGACTAAATCAATAATAGCTTTTATAAATAAATACCTTGGCTGTGAGGATATCAATATTATTAGTTCAATTGTTTTAATAATATAAATAATTTATTATTTTACATTATTGGTGTTCAGAAGTTACTAAGAACACTTATCGCATTATTCTTTATAGGAACTCTATAGGATTTCTATATTTGTTGTGGAGTTGTACATAAAAAAAGTTACAGTAAGTTTCAAATTTTATAATACATTAATACATATAATGATAAATTGATATAATTGTTTATATAAGAACCACATTTTTATGCAATATTATTTCCTACATACTAGCAAGTCATCAATTTTGTTTTTTTAATATATTATTTTTTTAACGTTTTGAACTTCCAGCATATTATTTCGTTAACATTAACTAATAAATGTCCAGCTATACTATGACTTTCCGTGTTATCAGCCATTCAGTATCCCAGTCGAATGGTATTACTGCTGCACAAATAAACCCTATCCTCCAAATATTGTTGCTAAGATTCTAGGAAATTGTTCTTTTCAAATACTTCTACAAAACTATATCAAATTCAGTTTCATAACAATCTGTTAACAGTATACATTTGATCCTAACTGAATGGTAGTTGGCGTAATTATGAGTGCTGTTGTAAGTAAAGAACATACAAATGTATGTTCTAGTTTAGTACCTAGTCAATGGTGCTTCAAAGAGTATTGAAAATAAATATGATACACCCACTGCTAGTACAATCGTATAGGTACAATAGAAACTAAAAACTGAAATATCCAGAATATAGAATTGCATTTTGATTTGATTCGTTATTCTATACTGACTATATAAGAATGGCAAGCAAATTTAATAAATAAATAATATAATATCTATAACGCATACTTTTAAAATAGTACTTATAATATAATATAATGCTGCAGTTATTTTACACGTTAGTCTCGAATAGGATTTTAAAAAGCGTTTCAATATATTTTTCTAAGTGGTGTAAAAAGGCTATAATATACACATTTTATATATGCATGACTATATAGAGACGAAATGTCATGGTGCTAAAATGATTAAAGGCATAATATGTATTACGTACGTAACTATTTATAAGAGAGTTCAAATATGAACTTAACTATTTGAAACTATTTTAGGTTTGGGAACTTAGGAGTATACTGATACGCTACATACAATAATATATATGGCTAAATACTCGCCTGGTTGTGCTACCGAGTACATCTATATAGTAGCCCCACCAGACCCCTCCCCAAGATTAGACAAATGAACACATTTTTTATTGTTTCACGAGTTTTTTAAAAAACCTCAAAATATTATTATTATATAATTTATTTTTAAACGACTAGTGTCAAACTTGTGCCCAGTATTAACACAAGTGTTAGTCATCGACAATTGACGTCTATTTAAGCATAAAAAAAAATATGGTAACCAAGTTTTGGATTCAAATCTGTGCTATTGTCGTCGCACCGCATTAGTCATATTTTAGTCGAATTGATGCTTTTTTTATCCGAAAGCGCTGTATAGTGCGTTGTCTGACGTGCGGCGGTGATCATTACCGCATAATATACATCATCGTTTTCTAGGTCGTATATTATGTTGTTATTACAGTATTATATACATTTCGTGTAGTACGGCTTAGGTCGGTCGGTCCCACATATTATTATTGTCGTTATTATTATTACCATTATTGTTATTATATCGAGAAACACGTCCGTCCGCGGGCACACACAATGATATATACGCCCGGTCGTGTATCATGTAGTACACATTAAGTTTTCGGATAACGAAAGTTTGAAACAATGTTATTATGTACACGTCACACCGTATACTCTACCACATAGGTACGGTATTATAATAATAATATTATTATTACATATAAGGTACGTCGTGTGTTATTCATTTTACGTATAGTATAATACGTTGTACGGGTTGCGGTCGTTTTTTTAAAAAAAAATTTTTTCGTGCTTTTGTTTATTATTAATTTTATCGCGTATCCATAACGGATGTACCGTATAAGTACCTACTCGTACAAAAATCCTCGGAACGTATACCCAATAACCGACTACTGTGAATTTTTATTATTGTGTCTTTGTGTCTCTTGTTTGTATGTCAACGCGTATTATTGCGTTATTAATTATCGTATTAAGTTACATTATTGACTGTGGTATAATTATTATTTTTCAATGTATTATTACATTTTTAAAATAAACTTATCCCTACTACGCGTAAGTACATATTTTAAAAGTTTTTTTAATTTTCCATTTTCGGCAAATATTTTCTCAGAATCTAAAATATACATAATACAATACGCGTGGTACTTATATACGTTTTATGAAAAAATACCATTCTTATTTAAAATCTTGTGTTCGTGATCACTCGCAAGCCGACAACCGTGAAAAGTTCAATACATCGGCTGAGACTATACCGACGTCCATATCATCATTGTATACGGTCTGTACTCGCGAAAACTCTGATGTTGATATTTTCCGTTGGTCATCGCTCATCACTCATCAGTCATATACACGACGATCGTAGTCAACTATTTTTTTTTCTTTGTACGTATACCTTATCACCATCCGATTAGAAACAAGTCTTAATCAATTATTTGAACAACCATAACCCGACGAAACACAGACCGTTTCCTGAGGATTATGAGGTGATCGGTTTATATGGTAAGATTATGCTTATCACTACGTCCTAGGTAGTAAAATATTTATTTAATTTCGTTAGAATATACAATAGAAATATACCATATAAGTTTACTAATTATCTCTGAATCATAATTAAGTGAAAGAAAAGTATACGTTTTATACCACTTAAATTATTTTAGCTGGTAAGTTTTAAAATGGGTTAGCATTTTCAAATAAATCTATAATAAATAATAATTTTAAGTTTTTTTCGTCAAAGACGAAAATCATTGATTTTATAAAACTAAAATTATGGAGCATAATATTATAATGTAGCATCATCATTTACAGCGTGTCAATTTAATATAATTTACAGAACAAATAATTTTAATGTGTATCTTTAGTTAAAATATCCAATAATATTAATTTTATTTTAATCATTTGTATCAATATTAGGTAATTTGTAGATATTACTAACCATAATCTTAAAAAAAAATTGTAAAAAAAAGAATATAGCTACTAACCAATCTTTATAAATCCTAACCCTATGCTTATCTTTTATTAGTCACCTATATATTTACAAGTTCCTTATATGAATAGTGATAATTATTAATTATATATATATAGGCATATATATACTTATATAAAACTTATTGAATTTAAAAATAGTATGTGGCATTGTGGCATGTGTCATGTATTTGTAAAGGTTTGAAAAATACAAGTAAAACCTTGATAAAATAATTGCATCTCTCCATTTATTATTATTGTTATTTCTAAGTTTTTGTTCTACAAAAAATTATAATTGCAATTTGAAGCAACTTTTAAAATTGTAATCATTTCTATAATTATATTTCATAATGGAGTTTAATTACAATTTAATTGGATACCTAATATTTTTATATGTCATTCTTATTAAATAGTGTAATTATCTCTCACTTGCATATTATAAATGATAATTAATGATAAAATAATTATAGATATATTTGTTAAATAGTAACTTATTATTATATCCTTATAGTTTAATTGTTTTGTTTTTGTTGTATTAATATTTGAACTTGTATACTTACCTATAATGATGTGACTTGTACACGCAGAGTTCTAATGTTTTTCGTTTTTAGGTCTTCATTGTTTATAGTGTTTATACGTGTGATTTAGTCAAGTTGTAGGAAATACATTTTTTTGTTTTTCCCATTTGATTGTAGTTTATTTAATACATTTTTGTTTGCAGATGTTCTTTAAGTACCTACTTCAAAACATTATAAATTTATAATATATTGTATGATTTTTAGAATTGGTCTTTAAAGGAACAATACCACTAGTATCATTATTCTGGACCATTTGTAATCGTTGGCTTGTTCAAAGGTATTATGGTACATATAATTTTTTGTTATTTTCTATACAATTACATAGTTATAGTTATGAAAAAATCTTATTTTATGAAAGTTTATACATTATATTTGTCGTAAATTATTTGATAATTATTAACCGTTGTCATATTTTTTAACGATAAAATACGGTGTCAAGTGTAAAACCAAATTTCAACTGAACTCGATAGCTGTATATTTTTAAATAGAAAAATACACTATATTTAAAAACTTAATAACATAGTGAGCATACAATTCCAAACTGAAACTTTTGCACAGCAACATTTCTCCTAGTAATATAGGTAATCTATTTTTGCGTTTTATACCTATCAAAATAAAATAAATGGACGATTAGCGCTTTTTGAAATCACCACTAATTGTTTTATTTCATTTTAGGCTACTATACTTGCCTCAAACCTTACCTGCGAGTTCCCTTGACCCAAATGTAATGCCATGTTCTCAACGACAACGTGTAGCTAGAATAGTGGTTACTAACTATTACATTCAATATTATGGTCGCTTAGAATCACACGGAATTCCTTATTTGTTCGATAAACGGCTAAACCAATAAGTCTACGACGAGCCCATTGAACGCGCGGCACGTTTGGCCGAGAAAAACGAGGTATAGTGATTAGTTGCGCAGGAAGTCATTGTCGCGCGCGCAATTGAATGTCAATTATAAATCGTATTCGAGAAATACGGTACCAATATGAACATATAATAACGTTAAGTCGTCTTTAGTCGCCAATTAAACGTTTAATTGAACAAAATCTATATGTATATTATACATCATAGTCTATAAGTATACATAGGCATAGTCATGCACTTGCGTTAACTAAATCGAGTAAACGAGCCGATCGGATACCGCGATTAAATAAATAAATAAAATAAAACAGATCTCAAGTAATTAACTGCAAAAAATCGTAAGAAACTTTTTAATAGCTGCAGAACAGATAAGTATAATAAATAAATAATCTTCATATTTCTATCATACAGAAAAATAATATATTAATATCGTAACCGTTGTTGTAGGCAATTTAGTTTTAAACGTGCTGGATTTCCATGCGTAAAGGATAACGCTATAATTAGTAGTAGTAGTAGTAGTATTATTTATTATTTATCAACTTATCGTTATGTTATATACCGTTAACAAGATCTATCTACTATTTTACTATGGTATAATAATGACGATGTTGGTTAATAACCGTTTTGCCTATATTAGAGCCTATACTTCGCCAGTGTGTAGTTTTAGTTTTATCAAATTGAAATTCTTAAATCAACATACTGGTAGGTACGAAGTGGTGGGCAGTGACACAACTAGCACTAAATCTTGGGGGGGGGCTATTCTTGTTTATAGCAACTCTTCAAAATTAAACTAAAGGTAAAATATGTTTTTTTGGGGGGGGCAACGAGTAGTTTGGGAGGGGAGCTTAGCCCCAAAAGCCCCCCCCCCTAGTTGCACCTATGGTGGTGGGGTAAACATATTCTTATTCTAAATAGACGATTATAGTAATAATTAACCGAATATCTTATACAGATATAATCCAAACCCAAGAAGGGTACACACCGTTACCACACACCAAAACATGGTGATATTTCTTGGAATATCCGGTATTATGTGTTTCACCGTGTGGTTAAAATATAATATATTTTGTCAAAAACATCTGTCGAATAATAAAACTATTTAATTATTAATGAAAAAATAAGGATAAATCGACTATATTTAGCAATAAAAACTATAAAAGGGCGGCAATGCGACATATTAAAATCGTATTCGCTATTATTTTACTTTTTTATATAGTTTTACGGGATAACGGGACTTATATAATATGTACTCTCACATACGCAGGCACCTAACGTCTAACTCACTGTGCGCTGTATTCCAATGGTCTGTCTTAGCGGTTCATAATATATAATAATGTGTACGTTGTACGTATAAGTGTATATAATATGTTATTCGATTATAATTTACAACACGAGTCACGTTTTTCAATTATTTACTACTGCCGTACCCAATACCGAATTTTATTATTTTATTTATTTTTTACCAAATATTCTATCCTATAATCATTTGCGTATAGAATATGTAATACACATATACATCATATATACACTCGCACACTAACACACACACACGAATTTCATCAACGCGCAGAATATCTTTTTTTTGTTTTTAGGTTTCATGTAATTCGAATAATGGTTATCGTTTCAATAGAATTTCACGTAAAACTAAGCGCTTGTGATTAAAAAAAATACCGTAACCTGTATACGAATTGTAATTTCATAAATGTATTTTTTATATAGGTATATTATAAACATTTTGTAAATGCATTGCAAAAAATAAATAACCGTAATACCGACACATATCCCTATATTATAATATTGACGAACTGCTGGTAATCGATGAATAAAATATCAATATAAAATTATATATTATATATATTTTATTTTCATTACACTTGGAATTGTACCTATTAGAGCTTAAATCTATTAAATAATATGCTGGTCAGCGTAATTTTCCGTTTTCCAGTAATCATAATTACCTACGCAAAAAATTGAAAAATATGTATGGTGAACTATATTATTGTTATGAAATATATACACACTGCTGTCCTTAAACGACTGTGGGAGCCGTATTATGAAGTGGAAAAAAATTTAAATTAAAATAAACCGAGTTTACATATTTTCATTAAAAATCCGTAATATTTAGCGTGATCCGTTGCGCTTGTGTAGTTCACTGTATGCGTGTGTAAATGTGTAATGCATATTATTATATTTACAGAACGTCTGTGGAATATAATTGCATCGAAAATCAGACGTCCCGGAATATGTTGAAATTGAATTCAACCCGGAATGGGAAACATTGCCGGAAGTCAACAGTACGGACGCTGGTTAATTCTTTTAGCGATTTTTCTCTGTTTTTAATTTTTTTTTCTCGCCGAAAGTAAGCGAAATGCGAATAATCACAGATATAAATATATGTGGCGTACAAGGCGTTTTTTCGTATATGCAATCTATAAATTTACAATCCTATGTCTATACTTATACACTCGACCGAAGGTCAAAAAGTACTGCAGTGGTCGTCGCCACTTGTTATATAATATTATATAGGGCGTGGCTCGTACATCCCTCCAACAGCTCCAACCCTATCGGATGAAGTGGATATTAAAAGGGGGGCTGGGGAGTGTCGAGTGTCGACTAACAAACTCGATTTTCGCTTACGTGACCTACGAGGCCGGGTTCTATTTTCGGGTCCGAAATTAGCTGCCAGTTTCAGGGCATGCGGACCTCCGGCTCTTTGCTTCGATGTCGAGGGCAGCCGTCCTATTTTTGTCACAGCGCCAAGTCCGAACAATATCCGTTAATTGATACACACACTCGCCCACGCGAATCGAATACACACACACACACGTATATATATTATATAAATGTAAAATGACACATTGCACAACGCGAAGCCTTGTGTTGGTGAACGGAGGGCAATGTTATTCTGACCATCGTGGGGAGGTGGGGTAGAAAATGTTAAAATGTTCGGCGGAAACTCCGTCGGCGAATCGTTCCAAATGATTATTTATATACTTTATTGGATATTAATTCTACCAATGTTTATTGCTAGTGATAAATTGTTCTGTTTCATTTTTTTGGTACGTTTACACTTATAGTGATACATCAATATATCGTCGTTTTTGACTATACTTGCAGTGTAATATAATATTCAATACACCGTGTGTGTTTAATGCTTATTTATAATAACTGTGATAGCGATACATATAGTTATAGACATAATACTATATGTAATATAATATTCGAACAATCCAATAAAGTGATAAGACCATCGTATGATTTCTGAGTTATAATATCGCCCTAGTGTTCGCGCGATCGTTTGTCTGTAATTTAGTGCAATGTAGATATTTTTGTATGATTCAACTTGGATTTTTGTCTGGGTTTTAAAGAAGTATTTCGATCACTATTTTTTAGACGGATAGGTTATACACTTTTTGGTTACACAGCCTCTCTGCTCAGGTGCTTACTGCTTATACATTATGCAGATAATTACGACTGGTTAGGTTAAAATAATTATAAGTTCTATAAAAAACAAAATATTAAAAAAAAATACGATATAGCATAATTTAACTATAAATAATATACATAATACGGTATAGTTCGGTGTTTTGTCGGAGAAGGTACTGAACTTTATTTCTCTTCCTTCGCTGCAGGACACTAAATAACGCGTATGGAAACCAACACACTAAATACGTTATTTAACGAGCCATAATAATATGGTAAAACCGCCATCGTATAATATACGGCTGAAAATTATATTAACGTAAATAACGGGCATTAACGACGGGTACAATAATACTTCTCTGTTTGGTTTGATGTATATATATATATAGAAACGCAAAACCAAAACTCAATTTATCATAACGACGGTGAGGCAATTTACATTTTTTATTTCGTCCCTTTAAAAATTAAATTTTCTTATAACCCTTCCTAGCTATAGACCAAAGTAATGTTAAGACTCCGTTTCCCACCCACAATCCGTCCCATCACCCCGGGACCGTAGCACTATTTAGACCCGTGCCGGTACAATAGTACATATTGTGTATTCATTTTGGAGATATTATTCATACACCTATAGAAATTCGTGTCGCCGCCGGTTCTGATGGAGTAGTGTGACTGGGTGTGAGCGGACACCGACGTCAAAGCGGGTAGGTAGTCAAATAGGTATATATATTATAATACACGCGTCGCACATATATCTGTATAATAAGTTTAATAATAACATGTCTTATACTACTATATATATCATATGTATAATATTAGGCGACCGTAAAAAGGTCCGTTCCACGAATGTATATATTATATTCAACCCGGCGCCGTCAGACCGGGTTCCCGAGGGAGCTGTCCCGCTGCATGTGTGCCGCAGCGCCAGTCGACGACGACATTTCGCCGGGGCCCAAATGCACCATCGACAAAACCCATATAATAATAATAATAATAATAATGATAATAATAATGCTTGTTCGACACAAAGCATACACGTGTTTATTATTATATATATATATATTTAGGTGGCCAGACAATGGACGCCTATTTATAATGGATTTTTGGGGCCCGTAATGACCTTCTTTTTGGAAAACCGCCGAAATAAATGACCCGGAAATTCGGACGGCCTACTATAATAAATATTGTATGCCGCGTGTACACATGAATCACGTGAAGACGCGGCCGCTGCGTTACGTTTCGTTTCTTTGCGTTTCGATTATCGCGTGTCGACCTTTCGAGACGAGTTTCAAAAGATGGAAAGGAAAAAAAATAGTCAACCGTCACAGTCCAAGTGTGGCGTGAATGCGTGATGGTGCCGTGTATTGCCGCGGTTAACGGCCCTCGGAGATTTCAATAAGCCGACGCGGAGTTGGTCGCTTTTGAAATTAAAATACATTATAATATATGATACTACATAGTCACTTGGCCGGACGAGTTAATGAGCTGAGAGCGAGGAGGTTAATAAGTCTTCTAATGCAGAATATAATAATATTATATTATGTCGTGTATACAGAACGATCCAAAATCTTAGTTTACAATAGTCATGAATGACGAAGAATATTTTTTGAAACTATTTTTCGTCGTCCTGCGTATAATAGGCACATTATTAAGGCTACATCGTTACGCATTCTATTTTTGTTGTTTTTATAGCTATATATGTTTAAATACCGTGTAAAGGGACCTACTTAACACGACGCGATTAGTTATTATTCGGTATTTCGATGAAATATTTAAATTGCATCCATAATATAGATAATGTATACAGTGAATGTCCGACGGTTTGGAAAAAAAGAAAACCTCATAAATCGTAACGAGTTATTCGACTAAGCAATATAATATATGTTATGTATTACATAGGTAAGCGTATATTATAATATATTATAGCCGGTATAGGTAATAGTGTACCTTCGAACACCACTGACACGCTGCACAAAATGTTCAACAAGGTATACCCGGAGTATATATACATATAAAATATGTGGGTACGCACTATGTGTACGTGTATATAGGTAAATGTACAATAGGGTACCTACATGCACACGACCAACGCCGCGGCAAAGGTTATATAGACACGTTTTTTAATCGTGGAATATGATCTCCGATCTCGACTCGACTTATTAGCCACTTTAAAAAAAAAAAAAAAATACATACTTACTTACGACCGCGTCGTATGCGATGTGTTTGTGGTGTTGTGTGTGCATTCTATCGCAAACATTCGTATACACGTTGTAGTAGTTGCCTTATTAATCGCGCGAATCTATTTGCACGCGGTACCCTCATGTACCGGGGGGGGGGGACATGCGACTTTCACCCATTATTGTTGTTTCGCAGTTGTCGCGACCGTATAGGTTTATAGGTACGCATTTTTAACATACACGCGCGATCGACACACACGACTTGCACACAAGATATTCGCAATGCAAAAAGAAAAAAAATCGAGTTTCGCAACACAGCCGAACTTGATCAGTCAAGGTCGTATATGTGTGTTCTCCGAGTGTGTTTACGATAATGTATATTTTATTTGCAATTAGGTCTTGTGCGAGTCTGCAGCCGCTGCGGATGTCAGGGGGGCACGCCGACGGGCGAAAAGAGAAATTAATTCTCCGATGACTTTAGTTCGTACAACGGTTTTGCACACTCGTATAGCGGCATATTATTGAGTATAATATGTACATTGCAGTTTGTTCGATGTGTTATTTTCTTTTACTGTGTCAAAATACATTGTCTAAAACCAAAATGTGTACAATATAACTACATGGTACATAAACGTAATATAATATCTATATAATATGATGACGTCCTTTTGGTTTATGTCGATATTATATTATCTATGAAAGTATGCGCGATGTGCATGTAATATACTATATTATTGTGATGATAATACCTATATAGGTGCTCGTAATATCTAATCGTGTGTCCATTTTTTAAGCCTTATCTTCCTATTAAAAAAAAAAAAACATATACTCTATACGCTTAAATATATAATCAGATTTTTAATTTTACATATTCGCGTGTTCGGTACCATTGCACGAATATAATATTATACTATCATACTATTTGTTGTGTACAAAAAGCAGATTAAAAAACTATTACTACACACGGCACACGAAACGATTTTAATAGATTTTATATATACCTACAGTTTTTACAGAACTTCGAGAATGGTATAAAAGCTAAGAATTAGGTTATTAATAATAGGGTAAAGTAATTAAAACGTAATAAAATATATGACATTAAAATTTATAACTTTTATATTATTTTCTAACCCCGAGTACTTGAAAAACCTATTTATAATTTTCTGGTTAAAATCAATTACCGAGTTATAACTATAAATCAATCGTGGCTTGTTTTTTTTTTATCATAATATATCTGCTACTTACACTAATTTTAGCTGTTTTATTATCAAGACATTTTTAAGGACATTGAAAAAAAAAATGTCATTGTTTGATGTTATAATGATGACAAACGCAGTGACTTGCGATAACTTTCTAGTTTCTACCGGCAATCGTCATTCTATTGGCTTACGTCAATGACAAATAATTTAATTTACTATATTGGTTGTGCCTGTGATAGTTAGGGCAATAATAGAAAACTCTTGACTAGTTTCCGGCGGTCGTTGTTCGCAATTTGGAACTTTATGAACGTTCCAATTATAGTTGGATTCAATATTCTTAGAGGAATTTGTTGATGAAAATTATTGTGAAGAAATTCAGGGTAAGAACTAAGCGTTATTTATTATATTAGTTGACATTATGTGTAGTGGTTGATTGCATCGCTCATGTATTACGGTTTAAACTGTAGTCTCAAAAAATAATTGATTTTCTATCTAGTAGGTATACGATTTCAATGTGATTTAAATTGTTGAATTTCAGTTAACCGTGAAACTCGTAAAAACAATTTATTAACTAATGGTTGGTATAAAGTACTTGATTATGCTTTATTGCAAAACCAATACGAAAATCGTTCCATTCAAAAACTCATGGGGGGGGGGGCAGGGTAAGATATTAAAAGTATATATATTATATCTCTATTATAATAACAATAATATGTCGACGCTAAATATAAAATATGCATTATACTACTATATTAGAATTTATGGTTTTATTTATTTATTTTTATTACGTCAGCTGTAGGTAATCGTTAATCATTAATATAATGACAATATTTTATAAATATACATGTAAACGGCTTTTTAATTTTATGTACCTATAATTACAGACTTTTAAATTTAAACTGTACATACAAATTTAAAGTATCATTTTTATTGGCATTTGTCATATAAATATATATATATATAATGATTATAACAGTATCAACTATTAAATATTAATTTTGAACTTAAGTTATCATTTAAAATGACCTAATTAGTGTTTGTTTTGTGCCATTTTAATAAGTTATTTGTGTAGAACTAACATTGAAAGTAGGTTCTCTAAAATAAGTATAAATATTAATTGCAGCATAGTATAGTGATGTAATTATATTTAGTTTTAATTAGTTTTCCATACTTTGATAATAATTATATCTTCAAGCATTAAACTCTTATTATAGTTATAAAGTATTATATCGTTTCGAGAATAAATAAAATTAATGAAAAAAATACTATATTTTACTAGAGCATAATATTAAAGAACTTTGGTTAACCTATATGGGAAATAATTAATATAAGTTAAAGTTAAAATAACATTTAAGTAAAATAATTAGAGTATTTCTTTTTGTTTCTCATTATAATTTATAAATCTCGTGTACAACACCGTATATTATTTAATATTTATATTATACATACATACTATTTTTAACGCTATACATTATAAATTGTTAATTAAAATTTTTTATATAAAACATACATGTAATATAGGCAAAAAAATGTATGTATATATTGGAAAAAATAAATATATATAAAAAATAAAGCTAATAATATAGATAATAATCATAAATATATATATATAATAATATCATTCGAATATTGTAGAAAATTCAAAATAGGTATATTAATTATTAATTTTAAGTTAACTTGATAATAGTATAGTACTATAGTATATTAACTATTGCGTGGTTTTTTCAAAGTATAATATTCATTACTTCAAAAACTATTAAGAAAATTACAAATTTTGGGTAATTAATTTATAATGAATTTAAATTTGTAAGAAATGATTTAAAAATGTTTATAGGTTCCTAGTTTTTGAAAAAATGAATTACCTTGCTCCAATAAAATTAATTGGCTCGTATAAAATATTTAGATATTAGGTAGTCACTACCTAGGTTAAGTTAACCTAATAAATATAAGGGTGAAAATAATAAAAGGTTCTAAAATTCTAGAACAGTGTAAATCTGAAATTTTGAAGAAAAAAAATTGAAAAAAGTAAACACATTATGAAATAATGAGTGTTCAATGATAAAAGAAACACTCTGTACAATATTATTATAAACATAAAACTCAACGGATATGACCGGAGTACAAAATGATAAAGCGTCTGAAAATATTAATAGCTGAGTACTGAGTAGGTATTACACAGGACTTCAAATAGAAAAATATATATATTTCAAGGTACCTACCTTAATATCTTAGACCATGCCTAAACTGCGTATTAGCGTATTATAAATATCCTGAACGTGTTTGGATTTTAAATTTTTTGAAATTTTAATAAACATTGTAGTGCCTATGTAGGTATATTATAAGTCTTTTACTCTGAGGTGAATGTACAATGTGTACACTATACAGTGTACACCGCACACGTTTTATTATTTCCTACGACAGAGGTAACGTGAAATATAAGAATAAAGACGATTACACTGTATTATAGCGATAATATTACTAGCGGGAGCTGGGGATTTATAATTATTATTAAATATCATTATTATAGTGGGTTCAGCGAGTTTATTGCCAGCGATTCGACTGCAGTGTGCTGTGGGCGTCGGAAAAAAAGTCCGATTTTATATTTTTCGGAAAAAAAGTCCAGTTATAAAATCTATACAGAAATAGAAGGTAAGATGGATAGAAAAATCATGTGTATTAGAAGGTACGGTAATAAAGATACCGTACTGGAAGTTAATTTCCAAAATGCGTGAACTCTTATATAAAAATATAAAAATAGGAGTAGATAGAGCTAAAATAGCGTTACAAGAACTAGCCACTAGGAGAAGGGATTCCAGCACCAAAAAAACGTAAGTTACACAGGCGAACGTTTAAAAAACTTATATGTTCTAGAGTGGCCATTAATGAAATATCGGTAGAAGAATTTTTAATTAATATTGGCCATTGTATTCGAAAACGAAATAAATATTAATTTTAGTTCTTATTTTTATTATTATTGACTAATTATTTGTAATTTAATGTTTTATATTATATAAATCTTAAATTATTATTACATCATACAAATCATATTTTATATTATTATTAAAAACAATTATACATAAAATTTTTAATTTTTTAAAATTAAATTTAAATTTTTTAATTAAATTGTATATTATATTTATTTGTATTAATACATTTTTTTTTATGAACAATAAATCAAACTGAACTTTTTTTCCGAATAATTATTTTCTGGTCGGAATTTTTTTCCGTGTACTTTTTTTCTCGGACTTTTTTTCCGGGATTCGTGTGCTGTTTAGTATAAGTAACGCCGAGTAGAACAATAGATTTCGACGAAACGCCGCTCGGAGAACATCTGCAACTTTGATTTCCCCGAATGGCACATTTTGTTTATATTTATGTTGAAAACCATTCTTCGGAGTTGAGCGACTTTTATTTTTAATAAACTTTCGCTTACATTTTAAGTACAGTTCAGGGAAAACACCTGTTGATTTACAGACCACTGAGGCAGTTATTCGGGTTCTTGATGGCGTTTATGGTTCAATAAACTAAATAATGTTTTTCTTTTCGACTGAATCACCTACCGAATTTTCATTATTTTCTCTTGTAATGTACAACTTAACGTCGCGGGAAATGAAAAATCCAATGCCCATCCGCAGTAAAAATATAGCAACACACCATATAAAACGGGGTATTATTGAGAGAAATATCGGTGTTAGTGTTTTCTTTTCTCGTCGTTACACTTTTTTTTTGAAGGATTTTATCGCACTCGTTTACCTATATTATATATATATATAGGTATTTATTTTTTTACTAAACTTTTCGCAATTTTCATTCCTATCTTTAAAATATTACTCTACAATTAAACTATACTGAGAGTGGTATGAATATTTTAAATTATATGACGCTTACTATTATATGAAAACTCGTAACTAGAGTTCTGTATTATAACGATTAATGTCATATTAAATAAAGTTACTGCTGCAATTACAATAACTTATTTTAGTAGTATATTCTTCCGAATTTGTTCAAAGTACATTTTAAGCTACTCTGCATATACGCACACATTGTGTACATTACATAATATTTTCACATTTTATTGTAAATAATGTTGTATATAAAAGAAACAAACACGATATCAATCATGTTATTACTTTGGTGCAGTTTTATTATAAAATTAGCAACCGTTTATCGTTTTTAATGATATTATCAGTATTCAAAGAATAATATCACAAGTAATAATTTTAAAATCATTAGATAACGTGCGTAGAAAAATCGAATACCTATTCATGATGTATATTAAAAAATGGTTCGAATAGTAACTATAACACATATTTTAACGAATAGGCAAGCACATTGTATTGAAACAGATCGAATGGAAAAGTGATTTTATGTTTCATATGCCCGTCTTCTCAGACCGACTCTGCTAACAAATCGTGATAACGTTGCGGGACAATACAGGCCATTTGGCGTGATGCAATTTATTATCTCTGCGCGCACACGCACACACGCGCTCGCGAACAAATATATGATGATTACGATGTAATTTACGGAGCAGTGGAACGCGGCGGTTTGCAATATTTCCGGTGCGTGTTTCGACCGTCGAAAAGTGAAATGTTGACAACCGTCGCAGCTTTCGACGTTTTGGAAAATGGAAAACGTACATGACCCCGCGGACCTTCGATCGTTCATAGTTTATACTTACATTACCTATACTATATACGACTACGCATTACGCGTAACGCAATACGCAACTTCAACTCGCCTTTATTATGTGTAGGTATAGATTATTTTATGATCACTGATATAATATTATACGGACACGATCGTATCCGTTTGTCAACCGCAAAGTCCACCCGGTACAATACATTATTGAGAAACGTACAACACGCCAGCTCTAGCGCAGCATAAGTTTATATTTATATACACGTATATAATGGGTGCGGTTAATCGAAACCTATCCGGTTGTCCATTTCGTATACTTACATGCCCGTCGAACGGTCATTGGGGTGTGAACGCCGCGTGTCGAGATCGCCTATTCCTTTGGTTATAACATCGTGAGCGTATATGTAATGTATAATATACGTCATATAATGCACGCGGCACGCCGTCTGCAGCCGAGTCCGTTTTGTAATACGGAGGTACTAGCATGTATAGATAAAAAAAAAAAAAACTATTATATCGTATATTATGTACAAAGCGCTTCCCGAAGACTCGTTCGAGGAGCACAAAAGAAAAGGCCGTTTTCGAAAATATGCTGCAGGAATTACCTGCAGTTACCACCGTATACATCGGTATAGCCGCGGCAGTCGAGCTGCACATAATTCGCACTGTTATATTTTCGTCAGGAATACATTTACATAATATACATTATATTGTGCATTGCTTGACGAGGGGACGGCTTTAAACATATATATATATATTATAACACTATTGTATAGTATTATATATAGCTGATGAGTATATACGCGGTGGCGTAGTCAGGATTTCGTACGTACAGTGAGACGTTGGAAAACAAAACACGGCGAATATGTAAAAAAAAAAATATTTTATAATTAGCTCGTACACGGGTTCATTGCAGTTTGTAGTCATTTTTATGAATAGTCTTATATAATATGAATGCTGGATAGTCGGTCGGCGAGCTGGGTAACCAATGCTACGTCACACTATACACAGGTACTGTGGATACCGTTTGACTGATATACATTCGTGCGTCGGCCATCGGAATCGTCGTCGAAACGATCTGACGAAACAATATAACAGCAGTATACGCTCTCTGCTGCAGATCTGCTATCTGCGGTGGTGTATAATTGCTCCCTCGCTGACTCCATCTCGCCATATATATTTCTCCATTTATAAATAAATCATATACATATATATACTCACACATATAACGATATACCTTCCGGGCTCCAGGTAAACGCTCTATAGCGTTATGGCGTCAGCTGTATAGACTCGTCGACAACACGCCTGCATCGCGTCTTTCCTCGTCCGTCTCCGCGCATTTCTGTGACTCGTGTTTTTGCAGGTTACGGCGACGAGGCTGCTCAGATTTTATCGTCCCTATTGTTATTTCCCTCGTCCTCGTAATAGTATTATTTATTATATTATATCTGCGAACGCACAAAAGGACTATCCTTCTATAATTCGTATTGTATTATATATAATAGCATGCACGAGGTACGTTGTACGCGACGCCCTAGACCCATTATAATAGTAAAAATATAGTAACAATATATAATAATATACCGTCGTCTGTTCGACGTCGCGGCGTGCAAACTCTAGACTTCTACGCTCTGCTGAAACCGCTCGCCGTCGTTTTTTTCAAGCTTTAAGAGATATATTATATTATATTGTATATTACGCATATAATATTGTAAAGCAGCAGTAGCGTACCTATTCTATTTTTGGCGACGATACCTAATACTCTGCAACAGGATTTTTATTTACCGATATTCGTTTCAAATCACATAAAGCATTAGGTGTGTATATATATAATATATATTATACATACGTATAATAATATATTGTACTAGTACATACGCTCGTTCGTAAAATATATAATAATTATTATCGTTGCGTGTCGAAATGTATAATATATAGGTAAGTATATGGTTTTATTCCGACAAAGGTAGTCCCGCGGAGCGTGCGAAAAACGAGTTATAACGTATAACTTCACTGTTCAATGAATATGCGCGGAAGCAGCGGGGTGATAAAAAAAATTCGTACATAACGAAAAAAAAAAGTTCGAAAGAGACCCCGCTGAAACGCAACGCCAATAACGATGACTTCCGGTAGGGTGCTGTGGGTGGTTAACAAAAGGACGGGAAAGGTGTTTGAGTCGCCGAGGCCCCGAACGTGGGTTTCAGGTGCGGCGGCGATGGGATTCGCTGATGGAAACCGCGGAAGAAGCCAAAACGCCGACTAATATTGATGAGGCCGTGCGCGCGTTGTTGCGTGACACTGGCGGAATCCGATCAATTTTATTGGCCCACGCTTTGATTGATGAACGGACTCGTATATAAACAGATCTCGAGTTCAGACCACTTCTCCCCCCCCCACACACAGTACAACTCCCATCTATTCGTCCTTCCCCGAACCCCGTCACCATAAAGTTTTATCGACCGGCCGAGGGTGAGGGTTTTTTCTTTTCTATTTTTTTTTTCATTTTTTTTTTTATCTTTCGTCTGCAACGGGCAATTGATTTATTGTGCGCGATGGACGGTGTTCCTATATATATATACACGCGTATATAGGTACCAATGCCGCTGCAGTACTCTCGCACACTGCACTGAGCTCCTGTTTTGTTATATACGCAATGACATAAATACATTCGATAAATTACCATTTGCCCCGTTTTATAATCTATACACGTTATATTATACGTTTTGGGAATTATATGTGCCTTTAATCCCTCTATTCGCTTTTTTTCAACCCATTTATACCGGTAAAACTTACAGCCAACCATCGCCGCCAACTGATATATTTTTTATTGATAAAAATAAAACCATAATATAACCAATATATTACGAAGACACGCATACGGATTCGTTTATACGCGATGAGCGATCAACGTTTATAAATTGAAATATCGACATGTGCAATGTATAGAAATCAGAAACTATATTCATTATACGACGCCTGTTAACTATAAAGGGTAAGGGACGACGCCTTCATTTGCAGAGTTGATCTCTGGATTAAATATTTTTGTTTAGTTGCAAAGCGTGTTTTGTTAAACTGGCTCGGATCGAATAGCATAATATAATACATTTTTTTATTGTTGCGATGTAATAAATAATAGCATACTTTTAAAATATTATAATAATAATGAAAAAAAAACAGATTTTTCCGTTTTTTTTTTTTTTTTTTTGAATAGGTAACATCCAAAAGTAATTATGAAGCTCTCAATTATTCTTCACACTATTCTTCAACCGCATTTATTTGGTTTTATAAATACGTATAATACGTAGGTATATATATAAGTTTATAACGTATAGGACAAAGGTACATAATATTATTATGAATAGTAAAGGCAAAGGTTCGTATAAAACAATGGGTTGGCCATAAAAAAATTGGCATCCTTAAAATAGTTGCCACCCTATTCCAAAAAAAACTAAAAAGGCATCCCTTACATAATGCACTATACACGTTTATGAAATAAAAAATTACCGAGGAAATTACCGAAAAACCCCTCGTGTGTTGAAAAGTTCGCTGCTCGCGGAGTTCACGCCGCCGCCAGAAGGACTGCATGCATCCGCGGGGAGTACTTTGACCGTTATCGTAAATCACGACTTTTAAAAAAGGCCTAACCCTTATCGTTTTTATGCGTTCGTCCTCCCTCCTCGCATCGTGGCGGAAAAACGTTAAAAAAACATTAGCGTAAATTAATAATAAAAATTCGCGTGCGCGACACGGGTATAATATATAGAACTCTCACGAGTGCATGTATTCATAAAATATTCATCGTAATTTTTTTGTCGAATTAGTTTAATTAATTAGGATATTCTGAACGCTGGGAATTTTAAAAATTAATAAGTTTTTTTAATCCGCTTAATGGCCGTAATAAATTGCGCGATTCTTCTTTGCCTCAAAAAAACAGCAACAAAACTAATTAGGTATATGATGTTTTCGATAAACATTTTTACGCCTGGTTGTAGCGAAAATTGCAATTCGTTTACATAATATCTTGTTTTTAATAATATCAATATATAACAAAATATAACGTTATCTAAATTACTTTAAAGTATAGACCTAACCTATAGTTTCCCGATTTAAATATTAACTTAACTCTCAAAACTATTAGGTAGTATCTTCTATACTACCACTGTAATTTAAAAGTTAACAATTGAATTATTTATAAAATAGTTGCATTATTAACTTGTTTTTTTTACGTAACTTTCACTACTTATATGTACCAAACAACAACAATTAAATTTAATTAGTTATTCGTTTGAAACTGTATTTTATTAGAACAACACACTATGTTGAAAACGTAGAAAAATAAATTATTCGTTTTTAAATTACTATTAGAAGTTGGAACTATTAGTACGTAAACATAGATTAAATGATTTAATATTATTCTGAGAATTTTAAAATTGTTTTGTATAATTATGTCTAAGAATAATTGTCACTCAGTATAGGATAATTTATTCAGTTAGTATTTAAAGATTAAATATCATAACGAGAGAGTTGAATGTTGAAGTGAAAAATAAGTAATTTAATCAGACATTTTGGAGCTTGTTCAATAAGAATATTCTCAAAATAAACATTTTAATATTAATAGTTTTATTTTTATGCGTTTATCTACAGTATAACTGTAAGGTATTTTTTTTCTCTTGAAAAACGTCTGAACATAAGTATTTACTGGATAATCAGTTTTTATTTTTTGTATATTATATTTTGTCTACACTGCGTATAAAATAATACAATTCTACACACGTGTGTTGTGCACATTTCTCTATCTATTCATCTATCTCCTACGTGTATATTAAATTAAAAAAAAAAAAAAATGTGTATAATATGTATATACGTACAATACAACAATACGATTGTTTCACCTCGTCCATGTATAGAGCTCGTTATCACGTCCAAGAAATTCCGTGTGCCAGCTGTCAGACGTAACTTCTTCAATTATGTCTCTTGTACGGATCTCGTTTTATTCGGCGTTTTTATATTATTGTTCCGCGTGCTGAAATATACCCACAACGCGCGTTTCCACAGTGCATATAGTTTACACGCCGACATATCTATACAAATATAATATATATTCCTATACAGTCGTTGTTTGGTATATTATATTACAGTGTGATTTATTTATTTTCACAGTTGAAAACGAGAATTTCTCGAGAATCAAGTGTGATTGCTTTTAAATTCGTAAAACATTTAAATACATATATTATATATTGTGATATATAAGTCGATAAAGAAAAATCGTTTTCAAAGTGTAATAATAATATAATTTTAATTAATTATCTCCGCTCTTGACTGTGCACACAGTCGGCGTCGTCACGTCGAACACCGCGCTGTAGTCGTAAATTGGATACTTACTAATTGTAGTAATAGACGATTATTTCGAGACGTTATAATATCGTATTATTGTAATATAATAAATAATAATTACAGAACCATTAAAATCAATAACGACGCCTAATAATAATAAAAGTCGAACGAAATTGTGTTTTACACTTGGAAGGTCGGGCCACTGCAGCAGCTGCACTAGGCGTAATCGTAAAATAACTAATAGTAGGTACCTATATATTATACCATATTAATTTATAATAATATGCTCTGGACTCACACCAGTTGTATCAGATTCTTTTCTCTCTGGTGCGTTAAAATTGAGCAAAATCGATTTCGAGTCTTTAAATTTTCCCGTTCCTACTGGCTACCAAACGGTTATCTGTTTGATAGGTACCTACCATTTACAGTTTCCTATATTAAAAAATGGCAAATGTGTATATACCGTGCTTGATTATCGTTAAAATAATATAATATCATGTACGAGTATGCATACGTTCATCCATCGAGCGAGAGTATTACCTACTCGATGCTTACACAATATATTATTATTTAGTATATTAACAACTGTGATATGTATTATTTTAGGTTTTAACGCTGAAGCTATATTGTTATAGGCAATAGAAATTACACAACACGAACATTTCGATTACAAATTATATTTTGTAATTTGAACTAAAAAATAAAAATACGTGTCAGGCGTTATTTTGTGTAAAAAAAAAAAGTACCTACCGTTTACGAATAATCGATCTGTACACAAACAAAACGTATAAACGAATGCCATGCCGCTTGCTTTAAAAACATTATTATACTTAAACAGCACAGTAAAAAGTTGTACACTATATAACGTTTATGATCCAGCTGTTGATATAATAATTTAGCTGTAACAATATAACGACTTACAACGTAGCGGGTTTATAATGGTCGCTCGTTATTGCTTGTATTATATTATTGAAGTTATTATTTTGTTTGCACATTTCCAACATATTATATTAAATTATCATCGTATATTATGTAGGATTGTAGGCTAAGCGTATAGACAATAATTATTGCCATTACCGCATAATATAATTGCGGACAATCGGGAATGACGAGACGGATTTTCGCATTATTATATCAAATATATAATACGCGAGACGACGACGGTCGACAATATCATATTATTATTATAAATAATTTGTTGCAATAATTGTTATAGTATTATTGTCGCTATTATTATTTGAGCCGTTCGCAATGTCACCGTAAATAATCTATACGCAAGTCCGTGTGTATTAAGTCTACTGCAAGGACGGACGTGTCGTACGAAATGTAAGGCGGTGTTTTCGAATATATATTATATAGACCGTGGCATTATGCCATCACACATAGAAGACCGATACATTTTTTCACGGCGTTTCGGATCTGGATGATTTTTGACTGTTGCAGCGGGTCGTAATGTATATATAGCTGATATTTATATAATAGGAGTTTTTTTTTTTGTCTACATACCGCCTATAATACCTACCTACGCGTATAGTATATACGCGCGACGATGACGGTCGAGGACGGACATGGGAAATTCGGCTCGCATACTCCAATTATCGGTACAATATAACATATTGCGTTGTATATACGTACGTTGTGTTATGTGCACCTATAGAATACTCTAACAAAAAAAAAAAAAAAATTTCAATGAGAAACCCAAGTGCTCGCGGGGCGGCGCGGCGACGGCGGCGGCGGTGGTTATCGCGTTACACACGTCGTGCTGCCAGTGTAGGTAGGTATTTATATGTAATATTATGTACGCGCGGACAATAGGAAAAAAAAAATGTCATAGTTATTAAGACCGAGGAACGGTCGGGGAGAGTCGCTGCACCGCGGCGAACGGATGAATGGATTCGGCGTGGGGCCTTCTCGTACACAATAATATAATAATATATAGTCGTGTAAACATGTCACGCACGCGGGATGTGTATCCTATATACGTCGGCCACTTTGTCATTGTTGTACCTATATACGTATTATATTATATATATTGTTTGGGGGTATATATCAAAAGGGGGACAGGTTTTTTCTTTTTTTTGGCCGCGTGGCGTTTTCGCGGATCGTGTGCCCGAGAGAGCGCCCAGCGCAAAGGACACAGCCCCCGGGGCTTAAATTATGCGTGTGTGTGTGTGTGCTCGCATAACCGGAATCCGTTTTCGAATAATAATAATTCGATTTCGTCCCGAGGCCGCCGACGAAATGACGTTTTGGAAATCTGTACTCGGCGGCAGATGTATATATAATCGTAGCGTATAGTAGTATACGGGTACGTATACATAATAAGAGATTTCGCAGAGTATAATATATTATAATATTATGGCGTACGGCGGTCGAGCGTGCTTGAGGCTTATCGCTTATCCGATATAATATTTATTATACCCTAATGTCCGCGGTGCTCGTGCTTTACAATATCATATGTTAATTAAAATACATAATGATGATATGCATATGCATACATAAAATATGGGAAATATAACGAAGGCTGCAGACGGGTCTAATAACCCTTTTGTACACCGAAGGACCAGTCTTTGAAAAAAGTCTCCCGCGGTTGTACACCACTCGTGTCGTGCCGTGTCCTGAGCGTGCGTGTTGTCGCGTGGGCCTTGCGTGCGGTGTACTCGACGGACGTAGCTAGGACAGCGGTCGAGGCGACTTAGATCTACTCCGCGACCTTCGTGTGTACGCGGAACCTTATGAATTATGATAAATCGTTATCGAGATCGACAACGTTACATGATATATTATTATTGTACAGCTGTTGTAGCGTATATATTGCTTAACAGAGGCGCCGCGACGTTCAAAAACGATTTTGTCTCAAGAGTTACGAGTTGAAACGGGTATGCGTCATGTACCTACTTAATATAAATACGTGTCGGCTTCGTCTTTTTCGTCTGTAACTCGATCCTAAGCATATATGTGTGCACGAGCTTGTAACTTGTAAGGCACACATGATGGCACGAAGAATTTCACGACGGGCTGAATTATCAGCGTGCGCGTACAATAATATACAGTATATTATCTTACATTCTAAACAGATCGCCGCCGCGGAGATGTATATAATATGTATTATAATACAATCATATCGCAGCGAGACGTAAATCATCGTTCTCGAGATCGAGCCGATTTCAATCGAGCTGGACACTTGTAATAATTTATACGCGGATGTATATTTGAAAGTTTGGAGTATTTGCATTCTAAAGGCGTAGGTAATCGTTTTCGGCACAGAAATAATATTGTTGTACCGAACGGAGGAAAAAACAAACGACAGACCATACACTTACATAGTCCACCTAGATAATATTGTATGTTATAGGTAGGCGAGCAAACACAAACCACTCGTTCGTAAGCAAATAATAATATATTATCTTATATTATACGTATAATAGATTATGATAATCGTGTTACCTATATCATATTACTACACATTGTACAAGCCAGAAACGACCAATGTATATTATTAGGTATGCGTATATCGTATTGTTGCAGCGCTCGCGGTCACTGTCGTTGTCACACAGACTCGCGTGCGATGCCGACGAAAATTATGATTCGATCGTATTCGTTTGAACGATCGATTTTCAGTAGTTTAAACCGCAGACCATTCGTACGGATACACGCGTTTAAAACCCACACTACCGAGTGGAGCTCGTGCAGGATAGATCATAATATAATATTATGCATAAAATATAACACGTTTACGGTTCTCGGCACCTGCAGAATTCGGTACATATATACCACCCCGGACGGGAATACTGCACAGCTTGATTGACGGGGCAATATAACATTTTGTGCGCTGTTAAAGGATATATAATAATACATATATATATAAAAATATATGTATACATTTTTGCCATTGTCGTTGTCGTTACGGTTTTTGTATACGCATAATATATAAATCACGGCTGACGACTACGACTGGAGCCTTTCTATATGTGTACGTATTCTTTTTGTGTGTCTTCCACGTGTATACACACGACCGACCGGATTTCTAGACGATAAGTGATAACTGCTGCTGCGACGATTTGACGAGTTCTCATCCGCCCAAACGAATAAATCTTATTATTGTCACGCGTACGTTTTCAATATCGCCACGGTATACTGCAAAACCCCTTTGATATATAGACATTATATATATGTATACACTTTTGCCCCACACATAAACCTATATGCATATATTTATAATATTTTACAAATGTCGCTTCTCGTCTTGTATAGTCCGAACACGCTACGCGCGATTTACCGTCACGTCTGAAATCACAATCGACAATCGGGAATCCTTTATTCGTGCGATGCGTACGATGCGTTGCAGCCGCGTGTTCAAAAGTCGTTTTACGGATCCTATGATAAAACCTAACCTAACAGAGGCGTGCAAATATAGCTACAGAGATTATCTGCTTCTATAAGGATATGCGGGGACACTAGACTGCGGTCAAAGATAATTAATATATGGGTAGGCACAATAAATTATAAACACGGAAAGCCGAGGTCAGCAAAATTTTCGTCGAAATTTGACGATGTTGACTTTTTGAAAATCGCTTTTTCACAAACTATATGTCTCTATGATGACTATAAACGCATACTAACGTGCCGTACAAGGCCGACGATATACGTTATTATTATTATTATACCTACATATACGCTTGTACGACACTACACCATCGCTATTATTACGCTTTATTTAGAAACACAACAATAACGGCGTACATATTATAACAATAATGATAATAGTAGAAATAATAATTGATAATTCAGCATTGCGCGCTGGTTGTTATATCCGTCCGTCCGTCCGTCCGTGTGTGTTTCATCTCGCACACCGGCCACCGTGTCGAACCTAATGTAAAGCCATTACGGCGGGAATGGCATTGAACGTCGAAACGCGTTATTATCACGTGTATCGAATTACTTTTTGAAACCCGTACGGATCCCGCCGCCGCCAGCCAATTAGGAACCCGATAAATCGAAAAAAAAAATTAAATAAATTGTGCCGCCGAGGAGGGTGAATACGCGCCGGGGTCTGCGGAATGTTATTATAGGCGCGTCGTGCCTGTCGCAGTGTGTATATATTCTGCAGATGTGTACGCGTCTATATAGTGGTCGATTTAAAATCCATCTAGTTGCAACTGATTGTGTATGTATATATACCTATATGATGTATAGTTTTTTCGAAACATTTGGCAAGCGCATTTGCGTTTTTGGCCGTCCGTAGACAGCGTATAGTAAGTCGTTCGTTATAATTCACATCGAGCGATTTCGTACATCGATTTCTACCAATGTAGCTTATTAAACATTTACATATTTTTTTTTTCAAAAAATAAAATGCATACTTGCCTAATTTTAATATTATGTGTACTAAAATATATTTGAGTGTTATTATGTTGTTAACCATGTACCTACATGCTATTATATTATATGTCACTTGCAGTGCAGTACTATCATAGAGTATAATATAATATATATAGATCGTGTTTTTCACGCATAATATATTATTTTAGTTATCATATATTATATTATATAACACAATAATATGATATCTTTACAAAAAATATCTAATAAACATCAACCGTACATACCGCTATGCATCCGAACGTGATGTATATTATTGAAATTTATGATTATATTTTGGTATATCGATAAATATTTCCCTGTATCATGTGCAAATCCTTTCCTTCGACCACCGCGCTTATCGGTGGACCGCCTATATCTCGTCATTAACCGCTGACCCCTTCGAAGCGAAGAACTCGATAAGTTTCAACATCGTAAGTTATCAATTTATTATCATCTCTCGGAGTATGTAAATATACATTATACATTATTATATGCGTAGGTACGTCGATCTTTGACTATAAGTCTCCACTATATAGCAGGATGGCGGCTGCACGATTATTTCAACAACATAATAATATGCACGTTTGTTGGCGGAGCGCATAATACGATCGCGAGTATATATAGAGTTGCACAACGCAATCAGCGTATTTAATTGTAGTATTATAAATTGTAATATATTTGGCTGTTCTTTTTCCGCGTATAATTGCGTTAAATTATTGATCACGCGGCGATGACGATAATATAGTGACTTGCGGAAACACATTATATACTTATACCTATTGTTGAAATATATTTCACAATAAGCGTAGGTATATTATTATAATAAACCAAAGGTATACCTAACCTAGCCCATATTGTATGTGTATATAAATATGTATTATTACCATCGCACCTATAATATATATGTAATAATAATAATAATAATAATAATATGTTACGGTGTGCAGATTTTCGTCGACCGCGACAAACTCTGCAATTTTTTTTATTCGTAACCATCGAGTATTCATGTGTGTCGTTTGGTATTTTTTTCATGAATTTAAATTGGCATCCACGTACAAAAACTAATAAACATGTGTGTTAAAGTGTACCTACTATTTTTTTTTTCATGTCATCGTGCGCTCTAGTCTATTGTTTTTACCGTTAAATATCTTAATTATTAAACGTATAAATATCCATATGAACATCGTACATATTACGTAGGTGCCTACTAATAATTATTTAAACTTTTATGATAACATTATTTCATTATGTGATATCGCTTATTGGAATACGACTGCGCTACGCGTGTTTATTACATCACATAGAGACGCGTCTGTCTTTCGATCAAATTATATATATATTTACGAGCATACCTATATATTATATGAGTATTTTTTTTATTGCATTTCCCATTGAACGCAAATGTCGCGCCAAGTGTCACACATTCACACCACAATTTTCGTGTGTGAATTCCGAGGCGATTCGGTGATTTATAGCTGCTGCAGACCAACGCGCCAATTTTGGGGATGAGAGTATTGTGTGTATAGGCTCTTTCTTTTAAATAAAAAATAACAAAAATGTATCGGAGGGCTTCAAATGCACGCGCGGTCGACAAAAATAAACGCTATTGTGCTATATAATATCTATACGTACCATTATACGACCGTAGGGTTATCGTCGCGCAACACCGATATTAAAACGGTGGCGCTTTTGAGTTTGGTTTATTGCGCAATAAACGCACATCCAACGACCATCACGCGAAATGAAAACTGGACGTTTTCGGTCGTTTGTTTGCGTATTATTATTATTTTACACGTCTCGGCGTGGCGTCGGTAAAAATAATAATAATAAAATAATCGTCATTATTCAGAATAACGCCGCAGTCGTTAAACGAACGGTCAGCGCATTTTTCGTTTCCTTTATACACGCTCGGCTCGTCTCCCTCGTCGTACACGTAGTTTGTTTATAGGTAGGCATATATATATATATTTTTACGGTGTACTCGAGTGTACAAATATCGTGCATTGTGTACGTCGTAATAAATCTATATGTATATATACTATATATATGTAGGTTTGAATTGCCATATGAAATATGAACACAATGGGCGAAGCGTTTCGGGTATTTAAATTTCAAATTTTTTTTTTTCGATTTTGTCGTTTTGCCACTATACGTGCCGCGTATACTCGTATAATATGTGTACACAGAATATACGGGACGGAAAATGAAAACAATAATAGGATAACCCGCACTATCCCGTCCGTCTTCTCGGCGTGCTGTAACATTATAAAACGGTTGGTCGGACGACAAGCTAAGAGCAGTAAGCGCAATCGGTGAAATCAAAGTACCGCACATAAAACTATTATAATGATATGATAGCTGCTACGCGGGTATCGTATAATTATATAAAAAAACTAAAATCAATAACTCTATAATAGTATTATACTATTATACTATAATATATAATACAAACGAGACCGTTGTATAATGCAAGCTTGTGTATATATTGCGGGTATACCGCCTGACAACAGTAAAATGATACGTACATCAACCCAGCCCCAACCATTCACAATTATTGACAATTTTCTTTACCAATATTTAGTATGTGTAATAATTTGTGTGAATTTGTACATCAATTGTCAAAATTTTAATTTTAACTTTTATTAACAGTAAGATGATAACCTGTAATAAGTAATAACGATAATATAATGAGCAAATCAAGTAAAATAATATAATAATATGCAACATATTATTGTAATTATTTAATTAGGTATTGTATATAAATAGGCATCGTATCCAGTTTGCCTCTACTGCACAGAAAAGTGATAGAAATCGATGATAATATTGAATGTTGCATTTAATACATGTATATCAATTGCGACATAAATTTACAATTTTATCATTTATAATAAATTACCTACGTAAAATAAGACGTGTGTAATGTGTTTTGAATTTGTGAATAATTAATAAATTATTTTGAAAAGGTTTATATCCGTCTTCAGTTGTTATTAATAAGTATCGCCGTAGTGAATGTTTCAATAACATTATTCGTAAACAGTAAAAACAACAATGATTGAAACATCAATAAAGTTTCGAAATCGTGAAAAAATCAGTTTTTTTAATGTTGGTAAGAAATTTATATTAAATTTACACAATTACGTCAGCATAAAATAATATAATAATATTTTTTTTTACAATGCGTATACTAAATTTCCCTTTTTTATAATCTCTTTTTATTTTGACAATACCTACAATACAATGCTACATGATGCAATTTAAAACTACAAAATTAAGTGATCCAAACTCCAAAGTTTTAAAAAAAAGAATCACAGTTAAAATGTTATGTTATAAGTTGGTAGCTCTCATTGTCAATATAGGTATGAAAAAAAGTTTCAAAAGCACCAGAGTTCAAGCGCTATAGTTATTTTACTTACGATTTCATTATAAAAAATATATTGTATAGCTGTATTAACACAAGTGCACTTATTATATACCTATACAGACCATAAAGAATAGTTTATATAGTGCCGTACTCGAAATTGGAATATTATATTATACTCTTGAGCGTTATTAGAGAAGAGTGCTGCAGTGTACCTACCTATATATATTATACACAGTTAGGGTACCAAAATGTTTGATATTATATCATAATATTATATTCTACGTATGTGGATTATATTATCAATAGTCATGTTGAGCGGTTAGGAGTGCATGCACGCGATTGTGTAGGACAACGCTGTAACAGGCGTGTGCGTGTTTTCAATTACTCTAATGACGAAAAAACCGTTGGTCCGTCGTGCACAGTACAATTATATACAACCCGAAATAATAGTATTTGTTTTATTTGTATAAGTGCATTGCGAATGATCGGTTTTTTAATCGATGCAGTCTTCGCAGCAGTCGCCCGGATTGATAAATACGCAAACATAATAATAATTACATATTGTGCGCGGTAGAGGGTTGATTTTGAAAAATGATTTCGCTGCGTCATTGTGTGTCTCTCGCGTGTTGTTTGCGATTTTTCAAATTAATGACTTTTTAAGAACGCGTATAAATATATATATATATATTATCAACGCAGCAGCTGTCTGTTTTTTTTTTTTTAAGCAAGTGAAATTAATTTCGAGTAGAAACGGGAAGAAAACTGTTTTTGTATATACATGTATAATTAAGCCGGGAATTCGCGTTCGCTCGCCAAACCAAGTCGAATTATTACAACGTGTTTTAGAAAAACGACGGAGGCGGATGATTTATATACGCGCGTTGCGGTAAACTGTAGAGTTGTTCGCATTAAATTGCAAACGAGCGTCCTTTCGGAATTAGTTTCAAAAAAAAAATAAAAATAAAAATGCTATCAGTTCTCTCTTGCGAACTGCGGTTTAAAATTGTATAAACGCAAGGAATGCATTTTCGAATATTAAATACACATTATTATAATATATTGTACAATAATTGTACACGGTTTATTCTACAGCAGCTCTCGGTTTTCGGTTGATTCTTGTTTTTGTCACATACTTTATTTACGATAAAATACATACATATATATTACCTACACAATATAATGTCCATATATTATTTTCTTTAAATTTTGGACATTATAATAATATTATGTTATGATATTCGATTTAAAAATTTTAAAATATGACATTTAAAAAATGTATCTTTACCATTCAGACAATTATTATGTTTTATATAGTTATGAGTTATAATTGTATTATATTATGTATTGTACCTATTATGAATAATTGTATAACCATCTCCGATCGAATCTCAGAACACACACAGGGAATGCTTGGTTTATCTTGACTAAACAGTTGATCGATAAAATAGCAAAAATAAATGAAGGTTTAATATTTCTGGACGATTATACACTATACTTTTGAAAATCTATAAAAATAATTTTAGATCGGCAACTCATACACACGGCGATTGACAGTAAGTGATTTCAGATTTTTAAATGTTCATTTCATACATTATACGTGTTACGTTTACGTGGAATTCCCCACTTTCCGTACCTAGGTGGTTTTTCGAAAGTTCTCGTCTTGATTTACGTTCGTTCGTATAATATGCATTACGATTTATATACAATGATAGGTATACGTTTCTATTGTTATACATCACAACCGAGGCGGCGAGGCGGGCACATATATTATTAAACATTATACGACCCCGAGCTGTTTTCGACGATAACAAACGGAACCGAACGTTACCGTGTGGCGTGCATAATATAAACATTCACGAAACGGCTAGCGTGCGGCACCCTAAGATTTTTCGGGTTCGGAAAACAAAAGGAATCGTGACGGACGCGCAACTCCCTCCCCGCCCCGCACTCACACGAGCGCGTTCAACTGATGTGCGGAAAATACGCGAAGAATTCTGTTTGAAACGTTGCCGGCACCGAGCCAAGGAGTTAGTGGTTTGGCGGCGCGCAAAGTGCGGTAGTGAGGGGAATTCGTAAAAAAACGAATTTACGAATAAAAAACGAAATGACCGACTGCGCATACTTACATACCCTAAAACCGGAATACAAAAACACGCGGGTCCCCGCTATATAGCGTAGTTGTTATACTTTTGTCATTAAACGGCAACGACAATAACGCCGAGAGGACCGTTTTTTTATTGTTATTATATTAATCCTCTCCGAAAGACTGTGTGTATATACACCATATTATAAAAACTCGCCTCTGCTGCGACGACGACGGGCCGCTAACGACGCAACCGACAATTTCACACGGCTCTATACCTCTCTCCACCATCACGCCCTCTCGCCATCTCTCTACCCTGGCCCCGTGTATATAACACGCGGGAGCGTAAACAACAATAATAATAATAGCATGATATTTTTTTTCCTTTCAGTAGCCTTTTCGTTTGCTCGATATCTCGCCCCGAAACGCTTTTTTCCTTCCTTTTTTTTTTTTATGGATCACAAAGTCCGAGAGCGTCGCCCGTTGGGATTATATAAGAAAATTTGCATTATGTCCCGTTGCCCTAGCTCGGCTGGCACTTCAATTAGAAATGGTAATGCGTTTGTTATGCAAATGCAAAAGGTGGTTATTATTATTGTTATTTTATTTATATATACAGGTACATCAGCTATATAGTATTATGTTTTTACGCGACCTCTTCTTCTTCTTGTTCTTCCTCCGCTCTAAGCGTGCTCACCACACACACACACGCACACAATCGACGGTCTCCTTTCGCAACCCGACGAAAAAATGCCACTGATTGTTGTTGTTATTATAAAATTATAAATTATAATACCGTACAGAAGTGTGCGTTGCCGAGCGTAATTATGTAGCCTACTCGGCGCCATAATTTATTCGACGAGCAAAAACGATATATACGTGTACATCGTATAATAATAAGTAGTCGACGTACTTAAACAGGTATAAAATGTACAGTGTTACCCGTAAAAAATTGGTTTGTAGAACGTATAATAATATAATTTTACGTATTATATATATATTATATATAATGCGTTTGAGTAACGACGATAACAACGCGTACTTACGAGATACTGCGCGGTGCAAGTACGAATGCGTACGCGATCGGAATAATTATTTTTACAGTTGTGGTCGACGTATACACGGAACGAGAACGTGTTTTATTTTTTTTTTATTTCTCCCCCCGGCGAGCAGGGTTTTGGGAGCTCATCGGGAGGATACGACGACGACGCGGCCATTCTGTGTGCATAGCTGTATAGTTGCAACAGCGGTCTTGTATTATAATATGTTATATATTATTTGTAATATTATACTCATCTGTCGCGAATCCCACACATCACGCGAAGGCAAGAGGGTCGGTTTTCAAACGTTTTCGAGACGGCCCGAGGATTTTCTTTCTCTCGGTTGTTTTTCAAACGTCAAGAGCGTATACATACTCGCGTATGTACGTGTATTATGATAATAACATATTGGATACCTTTATATTATAGCTGAGATCGTCTGTTGCAGTACCTACGTAACCACCCGTTTTATTTTGGATCGACTGTATAATAATATAATATATTATGGGTGATGAAATATGGATATTATGTTACAGACATTTGCATCTCATGTTCTCATCTCGTCACTCGCGCAGTCGTATATAATATGTAAGCAGTAGAAATTATTAATTAATATTATTATTATCGTCGTCGTCCCGTGCGACGACTTTAGATTGTTATCGAATTTAACGACTGCCCGCAACGTCGTGCTGCTCTAAGGTAGGGTTCGCGACTCGCGATACTCGAACGACGAGACGGGCGAAACCGTCCCGCGTAATTTCCGGAGTTTTACGCTTAAAATTCGAATAAAAGTGTGACCAGCTGTACATGTTATACTCTACATTGTAATAAACGAATACGACGTGCCTGTGTGTTTTATCCATTCGGAATATTAAAACGCTCGCGATGCCGTGAATCGTGTGATGGGTATTTTATACGGATAAATGTAAAATATACATCAGCATAAAACGGAATGCAATAATTTTAAAATGTTTAGGATACTGCTTGTTTTTAATTATCCATTTCGTTGTGTCGTGAGCGTGAGTGTGTATGTGTGTGTACTGTGTACAAACCGTACAACGCGACGTCTGCGATTTCGATCGATGCCTGTCTGCGACGGATTATCATTAATTAAAAACTAAAATCCAGTTTGCAATATAGTCGAGAGCCATCTGCTCGTTTTAATGTACCGAGCGGCCGCATAAATTATAATATACGATTTAAAAAAACGCACGGTAATCGGAACACTCCTGCTGATTGGTTAACAGGGGGAGGGGGTTTTTCGATATTTTTAGGACGTTTTAAACTTTCCATCGTCGTATTATATACCATTTGCGTACACGCGCCGCACCGACTCTGATATATCTCATAATAGTAAAATATAACATCGCATGCACCTATATGGCTATATTATATATTTATGTTGTACAGACGCGAAGATAATTATTGTAAGCGATATACATCACATTATTATATTGCACAATATAATATATGCACCGTATAATATTATTCGTATATGGTGTAAATACCATTTCGGCGGAGATGACGATTGTAATACCGTCATTGAGTCGTATTTCATCCAAGGCGTTTGTGATTTGCCGATCGCGTTTTTCGAATTTTTAATTTCCTGCTATATTCGCTGTATACATCTTATATCGGGTTACGTTTTGTGCACGGATAAACTGTATATACGACGACGGTGTCGTTATATTTATGTACCTCGACATATATTATTGTCGGGTTTATACATTATAAAGTTTGTCGAAACCAATAAAGATTCATAATAATATTGCAGTATACGGTCACATCGAACGTAACTGATATTTAGCCGTCGTGTGCCCTTTACAGCAGAGGGTTATAACATTCTACTAAGGGTCATGTTTGTTCATGTGAAACACATAAAGTCGGCCGACATATGGTGCGCCCGGCCGGCGAAGCCCCTGAGTATACAATTCGTTAAGCTTTGAGCCGGTTGGCTGATTAAGGATGGTTAAAAAGAGATTTTTTTGTTGTTGCAGTTGTTGTTGTTTAAATTATTTATTTTCATTAATTGTAACGACCTTATATATATTATGATGCGTGTGAGTGTGTGTGTGTGCGCGTGTCTGTGAGCGTACTTATGTGTTCGCGTGTATATGTACTTATATATAGTGTGTATTGTATAGTCGGTCATAATGCGTAGGTATATATATATATATATTTTTTTTTTTACAGGAAACGTTAAATATCCCGCCAGCACGCCCGTCAATCCCTACGATATTTTAACGAAAAAAAAAAAACAACAACAACAGTAGTATTTACGAAAAAAAAACGGAAGTAGGTATGTTCTACCCATTTCTATATTATCGGTTGATTCGTCGATAATGTATTTTCTTTCGCCCCCCGAGTTATCATTGCAATTTGCAACGTATATATTAATATTAATCACTCGAAGCGGCCATATATAGGACATAGGTAGGTATGCGCATAAGCGTATAAAGCTTATAATACGTATGATAGCAATATACAGGTATATAACTATGCGCACATTACACAACAATGTTCCTTTTTCGTGTCGTCCGCCGTTTATCCGGAACAAATATAATAATATAGACGACGAGGCTGGCGAAGCGTGTGATGCGTATATAACACACACACACACACACACACACATATATATTATATAAATAGTTTTCGACTGTAGCACGCGTATATATACCGTCGTCGTCCGAAATTCGTTAGTACGCTCGGAAAGTTTCAAGTTTGGCGACTCGATCACGCGCGCGCGGCACGCCACTCCGGTTGATTAGTAATTTAAACATTACAGTCGCGTCGCCGGTTTCGAAATGTTAAGAATTTCCCGACGAGAACATATACATCGTATACTGCAGTACACGTATATTATGTGTATAGGTATAACGGACGAGGATGACGGTTGGTATCCAATGTAATAGTTACGCGATTTACGGCAAGTTTAACGACGTTTTCGATTAATCTCGTTCGGTCGTCGAGTGTATATAATATTATACTCTGTATATAGACGACGAGAGAACGCACACGCACACACTCGCGAGCCAGTTCCGATATTGGAGCCAAATGTCGCTTGGGAATAGTTTCGAAGAGGGGCACGACAAAGTGTATATGGAACGGAGAAAAAAATCGCTCGGTCAAGAAGAAGAAACGCTATACCGCGCCTTTGGGATGTGTATATAGGAACGACTAAGCGTGGGATCGATAAGTTTTCATTATTTCGGCCGTGTCGTGCAACGTTACCCATATTATACACACACACACACACACACTTATATGTATATATATATATTATGTAATAGTGTTGCGGCAACGGCACTGCACAGAGTTCGAAAACTTTTAGAACACAATTTTGTCGCAATGAGAGCGTGAAAATAGTGTTATATCGAGCACATAGGACGTATATTAACGTAACTATATGTGTACGTATATACCACGAGTGTCCACCGTGCATTGTCCGTGTGTACACATATATAGGTAGTCACCCATGACCCACCCACCGCCCAACGAGGGCATAAGTATATTCGCCTAAACTTTAAGACTTAATCATTAGGTACACTATAGGTATATGTTAAATATATTTGTTATAAATGGACTGCAGCTAGTTAAAATCGTATCGTGAAAAATAATGACTTGTGACTCTTAATACAATACTATATCAGTAGGTACATTAATCAGTAGGTACAATGTAAATTGCAATTTATCCTAGGAATTCGCTATACCTCCTAGATTGGGTTATGTTAGGTAAAAACATAAACCCTATAAATAATGATACAACGTTATTCTTGTGGGTAATCATGTCGTTATTGTGACTATGCTTTTTATATGGTGGTTATAATAATTTACCGTGTTCAATGATTTTCCCAAATGGTAATTCTAATATTAATTAATTAAAAATAAAAAAACTCATAGGAAGGACAAATACCGTGAGACAGCACTCCGTAGTATTAAATATTATAACAGCATTAGTGTAACGATTGCCGTCTATCGACATCGTAATAATTATACATTGTATAGGACGTATATTATTATTAATATTATGCGGACTCGAAAACCGAAGGCGGCCGGCGAATGTTACGCTGCATAATACCCATTATAATGCACGTAGCCATACATAATAATATTATAATATACAACTATAACAAAACGGGCGTGCGATGTTATAATTCCATTGTAATTTGTATTCAAGCACCTATATATACGTGTATACTTACTTTACAGGGTTAGAACGCTAGGAGTGTATAGTTTAAGGTATTGCATTTAAGGAATTGGGGAACTTAATTTGAAATGACTGAATCGCGTCCAGCACTTTTACTGCGTGTCTGCGTCTATAATGAGTGTGTAGTAGTGTATAATATATACATTTATGCATTTATTTCGAACGAATTTAATACAATATATACTAGATAAAGAAAATTATACAAAAGTGAATTTGTTACAATATTATGCCTATGCATTATGCAATACAACACGTGATATTTCTATTCGATTCATTTTTTACGTTATTCTATATGTTATAGACATTTCTTTTCTATTTAAGAATAATTCTTTAAAAAATATTACGTTCGAGTGGTATATCGGCATATTATCGCAAAATTTTAAAACGATCTGCATAGGCTGAGCGTATATTTTTCTATAAATAAAAAACAGTAATGACACAAAAATAATATTCTACGCATTATTATTATTGTGAAATACATGTTATGATGTAGATTTATTTAGTTGATGGTCTGTTGAGTACAGTTCACTCATGTATGTATATTTACATTTAATATCGAAATAGTGAAAAATATGTATTCTGGTTAAACTTTTTTTTTTCTGTTCCACTTTAAAACTAGCGGTTCTTAGCGTTTTTAGCTTATTGAGTTGTGTCCCATATAAAATATTTATTATTATATACATCATATTATAAAGCGAGTATGTAATCCCAGTTCATACAAATAATAATAAAACGAACGTTATAAACTTTCGTTCTAACTACAAATGCTAATCGTGTGACGAGGCGTGTCCGTGACAAGTTTTTTTCCGTTGATTAATATTAATGTCGAGAACATTATCGTCTCGATAAGTTTCCATGTTTGAAATATAATTTTATATACCTACATAATAAGTACAACAAATAACGATTGAATATTTATTTGTATTGTTGAAATATTATACTGATAACTATTATGCACAGCTAATTATTATACACTAAACCGATTGTTCTGAATTAATATTATATTATATATTCTTTAAAATAAATTGTACATACAATAAATTATAGACAATAATACAATAGTATTATATTATAATTTAATACAATATATTATGCAATACGCATAACTTTATACTTTAATGATATCGACCGCGTGCATATTATAAAAAAGCAGGACCCTTAATCCGCGATAAACTGCAACGTGTATAATATTATGTTAAGTGAAAACATTACGCCTAACCTTTACTTCATTCAATTATACATTTTAACGATAGTAAAAAATGAATAATTATCAGTATTGAATGATGTATTATGCATGTAAATAAATAAATAGTTAAAGACTAATAAGTAACTATAAATATTAAATCGTTATTAAAATATTCAACTTTCAAAAATCGGTCAAAAAAAAAAAAATACACAATAAATGTCAACATTGTTTGTATTATCGTTATTTGCATATTCATGCGGATGCGGTTTTTACCTGGTGAAAAATTGTATTAGCATACGATACGACAGTATGGCTTATATATTATAATATTGTGTTTATAATATAACTTCATTATACAATATAATATTATTTCAGTGAGTTTTGACTATATTATAGTATTAAATTATTTCCTCTCGGGATTTCTGTAAATATATTATAATATATAGTTTGTCCGATGGTTGTCTCTCTTTCTCGCTCTCTATCTATACATCTACAACCATATAGTATATTTAATAGTAAGTAAAATACATATGCATTTTATGAGACTACATAATTTATCTACTCTATACGTCTATATGTAAACAGAGTGTAGCTAAAAGTCTCACTATATGTCATCAACGCAGTCTATTGAAATTTATCGTTTTTTTTTTCGATTTAATACTTTTGAAATTTTATTTAAGGATGTGATACTAGATTATGCATAGAAATGTTTGTACTATACGTGAGCTTAAAATAGTTTTAAAAATACTGGAAACGTATTTTTTTT
>VUJU01000752.1:8878-84103 GCA_009835225.1 Aphis craccivora | reverse complement strand
TTTTTTTTTAATCAATTAGAAATTGATTGTAGGTTTATAAATATATGATAGACATATATGTAGGATATATGTAGACAAATTTTGTATTGTTTTTAACTAGCCTTAGCAGTTAGTGACTTTTGAATTTTGATACAATATTTTGAAATTTAGTTATATATATTATTATGAGGGCAACTTTAAATTACTAATATTATGGTCAGTTGTAAAATAAGACACACAGCTTATATTAATTTATAGTATTATACGCATACTTACGCATACTTGAAGTACTATTATTTTTCCACGAATGTCGAATCTAATACTTTCGTGACACTTGTATAATACGAATAATTATATTCCTTTTCTATTTTTTTTTTTTGTAATGTAGTATAATTAGTTAAATTTTTTTTTTTTAATTACATTATTATAATACAGAATTTTTTTTTGAAATTAGTACAACTAAATTGCAGCTTTCATATTTAGATATTAATAACCAACAAAGTATATCTTTATTTTTATAGGTAAATTCAGGATTTGTTATTTTAATCTGAGTTTATTGATAATTTTTATATTTTATTCGAAATAATTAAAATTTAATATAAAGGTGATTGATTTAATTTGTATTGTAAAATAAATACAAGGTATATATTTGTATTATGTACCTACATAATTTACTTTATATTTCTCTGTCTTTGAATATTTGTAGATATCATTAAAATTATTAAATAACAATGCTTTGGTAAATATAATACCTATAATAATGGCAATGATTTATTCAATTTATAAAACAAATACAGTATTCAATATTCGTGTTATCATGATAATATAATTTTATTTAAAATGTATGAATGCTATATGTAATCATATATAATGTTGTTATTTGTGTGTATATTTATGATTACGAAAACTGAAATATTAGTAAATCGTCCTGGATAAAATAAAATAAATTAAAATGATAATAACAATCAATAATATATAAAACATTATGCAGTAGTTTGTTATGTAAAATAGTATCATATTTCATAGAATTATTACATAATTATTTGTATTTTAAAGTTATATTTTTGATGTGAGTATAAAAAATAATTTTTAATGATATTTTGGTTTTACGGATACTTTTTCAAACAATAAAAGTCCAAAAGTTAATGTAACTCTATATTTATTGATTGAAAATCGAGTAAAATTGATATTATTCAATTTCCTTAACCCCAAAGAAAAAATGTCAACAGTCGTAAAACATATTCTAAAAAAGTACCCAACTCAAGAAGTGTAGATATTTCCAAAGATTTTTCTTTATAGAAATATTGTTAAAATGCGAATATTTACCATTATATTTATTACAAAATTCATAAAGTGATGAAATGTACCAGTATTCTATTAGGATAAGCAAAGTAAACAAGTGTTGTATCTAATACAGTGATAACCATATTGGCCATATTATAATACAATTTAACATTCAGCTAAATGGAAAACAAATTATATTTTCATATAACATACAATTATTATACAATTTATAGAGTATTGAAAGTTTCAAGAATATTGTTTGAAACTATAGCATCAAATAATTATTACTGTATAGATTTAGTACAAATATATGCACAGAACATTATTCATATTTCATATATTAACGGAATTAGTTAATTTTTATCTACATTTTTGACATTTGATTATTAATTGTTGTTTCACAGTTACTATGATAATTTTCATAAAATGATTCACAACTAGATGATAATATTTATCGAATTATAATTGTATAGGCACATAATAAATGTTAAATAAAGATTAAGTTCATCCTCAATGGTTAAATAATTATTTATCATTTACATTTCATTATGGCATTTACATTTAAGTTTGGTCAAATTATGTTTTATCCAATTAAACAGAAATAATAATCTTAATACTTAAATTTAGAAAATCAGTAAATATATAAAAAATCATAATATTATTTGTTATTTTTTGGTGTTATATAATATTATAGTAAAAGGGAGGATCCTCAACCAGTCTATCTCTATAGTTAAATAAAAATAAAAATTTTTTTTAAAAGTATAGTATTATTATTAAAATACATTACATACATTTTTTGATTCAATGTTTAAAAAAAAGGTTTTAAAGTTTATATGACGTATTTAGTGATTTAATATTCATTTAATATAACTAAAATTAAAGCTTTAAAGGTGTAATTTAAAGATTAAACTAGTGTTTATTAAATATTTTATGGAGTTCATTTATGTTGCAAAATCTCTTTAACTAAGAACCGTGTAATTTTATTTTTTCTTTATTTAGATATTTTGTATTTATATATAAAAAAAAAAACATTTCTTTTTTTCTTGGAACAATTTATTTGTGTTAGGTAGGTACCTCGCTACCAATGATAATATAAGTTCATTATTACTTATTTGATAATGTGACTATTATTTATTTTATATAGATATTGTTTTGATATTATAGTATGTTTCAGTTATTTAAAAACCAATTTTTTAATTTAACTTAATTTAATATTAATCACATTTTAAATTTTTATCTAAATTAGAGTGGAGAGGTATATACTGGATATAAAAAAATAAAATCATTTGTAAAAGTCCTTTACATTTGAACAATTAACAATAATTATTATAAACCAATAGGTATATAATCACAATTTTATTTATAGGCGTTAATACATAAAATATTATGCAGTTTTTAGATTGTTGTATCGATGTATTTTTATTTTTTAAATAATATTTTATGATAGCCGCTACTCGCTATGTGTTTGGTTAGGTATGGTCTATATATTTTTTTTTGAATATGGTAAGAATGTCCCAACCTATATATGCTTAAATATATAGTTATTACTTAACTTAATGTTTAAGCATAATTTTAATTTTTTTTTAGTTGTGTATCTACTTGATCAAGTATCTTTTACTATTGCACTGTCTTATTTGATTCAGAACCAACAGAATAATATATTTTGTAATCATTAACCGTACCTATACTATTGTTTTAGACAATCGTATAATGTAAAATCCGTCGACAGATTTTGGATTTCATTTGTTTTACCTCGTTTATCATACTGCGGTATTGAATTATATGTGTATATATATATATAAAAAAACATTCTTTTACCAGAAGCTTTTCAAAAGTCTGTGTTCTACACATTATTATTATACACATGTGTGAGAAACAACACCACATGCGTATTTCGGTCTATAGCCACTGAACTATTCCGAAGGAGTAGGCGGTCGCTTACAACTTAAAGTATAACGGCGTATATTATTGTTAAGCCGTTCGTCCACGATATTTCGTTCCGGGCGAATCATGTGCGCACCACCACCACCACCACACCCAACACCTAGCTCGCAAGTCGCGGATAGGTACGATTTGATTCAATTAGGACGTTTTTCGATTCGTTTCGTCAACGCGTTGTACCGTACGTACAAAACAATATATTATAATAATATCATGGTTAATACAGTGAATTCTCGTTTTTCCGGTCGCGTCGTATTATAATATATTATTATCATATAAATACGTCGGGGGCCGCCGCACACGACGTGTTGATGGAACATAATTGTGTACCACCACGTTTGAGGGTGTCGGCGGTGATCTTTACGCACACGAGTCGGGATCCGTTTCGCGAAACCGCCCTAACCGCACCCCGTTGGGAGGAAAAGGACGAAAAAAAAAAAAAAACAATACATCCTCATCTATATACACGTCTATGTACAGTATACTATACACACACATATATATGTATATATACATATAAATAGAACGACGGCGCGCGACAAGCGGCGGCGGCGGCGCGTTCGTCGTCGTGTACAGAAAACGCTCGTCGCCGGCGTTGGGTACATGTGAGTGCCGCGGCGGCGATGATGACTCGGCGGCGGCATCGGTGACGGGCGCGCGGTGAGGGAAGGGTGATTTCGCCTGCGACCATATAATATACGACCGTATATACGTACACACTATAACGGGGCCGCGGTGAGTGCGGGCCGGGTCGGGGAATATAGCGCTTGGGAGTGGCCGCCCGGCGCGCGCGTGCGTGCGACACGACGCGCGCTAACCGTCGCGGCGGCCGCGGTTTCGTCCGAAGTCGGCGGTACCGCCGGCGATCGTCGACGACGCCGCCGCCGCCGCCGCCGCCGCCGCCACCGCCACCGCCGTGTCGTCACCGTCGTCGCGGCCAGCAGCGCCAGCTATATACGCGGCACCGGCAGAGCACCAGCAACTTTGGTCGTGGTAGTATGCGTTTGCCGTTCGCCGTCGATCAGTGTGCTGTGCATGTGTGATATCGCATCATCGTACTCGGTCGACGCAGCCGCCGCCGCCGCCGACGCCGCAACCAGTCGTCGTCACATAATATTATCGTTATTGTTATTATCTGCTGCACAGTCGTTCGCGTATGTGTCACAGCCGCCGCGATAATAACAATTGACATCGTATCGTTATATTAAATAATTTTAATTATAATTGATATAATACGGCCGATAACGATAATATTTTAATTGATATCGTCGTCGTGTCCGTCGTACGGATTGAAAATTAAAATTTTCATCAATCGTCGTCTCTCTCTGCAGTCGCAGCGAACAATAACATTTTTACTGTTCGAAATCGGCGGCGGTTTTCGTCCGATCAAATTTTGTTTATTTTTAAAACGCCGGAAGAAAATTCACACCGTTCGGCGCCGCCCATCGGTCTACGAGACAAAAAAAAATAAAATAAAACGTGCGTACCTACCACTTATTACCATATTATACGCACCTATATTATACTCGTTATTCGTTTGAAATTATTGTCGTTTTTACTTACATTTCGTTCGATTTTCGTGCCGTTTATTAAACTCAGGTGTCACTGTATTAACCTTTAAACCCAACCGTCGGCGTCTGTCGCTTTTCGGCGATTTTTTTTTCCCCCGGCAGCTTCGCTCGCGGATTGATGCATTCATGTTACGTACTTAACCATTTGTTCTGTTTTTTCTGTTTCCAGGTAAACTACCACGATTACAACGCATCCTATTCCAAGGTAAGTCGTCAATAACGATTTATTATACGGTTTTTATTTGCAACCTTATAAGGTGCCGCAATGTCGTTTGGCACATTTCCACATAAATGCGCGCACACACACTTATAAACACACACACACACGCATATATACATATACATATATATGTATAATATATATACACACGCGCACGCACACGCACAAGATTGTAACATGCACGACACGGTGGTTTTTCCCCTCTGATATGGAAACGGGTGCGATGTTTAAAAGTAAAATTTCCCGAGATTTCTCGCAGTTTTCCGGCGGGCGTATGCTGTGTCGTCATTTTAGGTATACCTACAGTAATAACGATAATGCTTCGAAGCGGGCGTGTGATAGGTAAACGCGGCGGTCGGGTGCGTTTTTAGCGGTCAACAACAACTTGTACGCCGCCGCCGCCGCCGCCGCCGCCGCGGGTTTCAAAGCACACGTCATCATCGTCGAGGCGGCGGCAGCCAAGGCAAATCTGATGATGACGATGACGAGAGGATAATATCATAATATTAGAATAATAATAATAACAATAATAATATACGTTCATGTATAGACGTATAGTTTAATATTGTGTATTGTGTTATTGTTGTGTGCGTCGTGAAGAAAGAGGCGGCCGCGGCGAATTCGCTGTGTGCCGCACGTATGCGTATACATACACGAACACACGCATATTATAATGTACACTATAATACTATACACACGAAAATACCTGAACGCGACGATAACGGTTTGGACACCGCTGCCGAAAATTAAAATACCTATATCCCTATTACTTATATAGTCTCTCGCAAAAATATAATTTATTATAATATGCTTACCTATATAATAGTATATTATATGTGTACCGTTTTGAGACGAACTGCTAACGGCGTTTTTGGCGTTTGACCCTCCCCCCTCGAAACCTTTGGTTATTTTTTTCATGATTATTGTTATTATAATTATTGTACAGATACTAGGTTAGATCAGGTTAGTTATGAAGATTTAAATCTGTAATTTTCATTTTTTATCATACCTATAAATAATTTGTTTATACTTAGTGTAATATTTTGAGGAAAAAAGTATTGTTTGATAATTTTTTGATGAAGCGTGGTATGATATAAGTATTAATTATGTTTATTAGAAATAAAATATCAGTAATTTTTAGCCTACGATTTAATAAAGACATAAAGTAAAATATCTTTCTCCGTACAAGTTTTTTTCCGAGTATGTCTCAGTTAATTTTAATTTTAGGTATAACTATCCGCATTCATCTACCACCCTTTATATATTATGTAATTTATATATAAATTCCGTTCGCCGTTAAAACAATAACGTCTTTCATCCCATTTCCGTACGCGGATGAAATTCTCGACGATAGATCGGTCGTCTAAAATAAATCACGTTTCGAAGCTTTGGTGGTCATTATTATGTGCGTGTGCAGTGTATATGTACAGTAGGAAGTCATATGTCCAAGTGAAATATTATATATATATTATTAGGGCGTGTGTCGGACTACCCCTGCCTCGTCCATGCTGGCCTTAGCGCGTGTGTAATGACAACGGTCTGAAAGCTGCATTGAAACGGAAAACACGCCTGCCGCTGGCATATGTTTTACTTTCAGATGATGCACTATATATGTAGTATAAAAGAGGTAGGCATACTATAATACCAGGCTCAGCTATTCTTTTTGTCTTTTACCTTTTTTTTCTTTTTTTCATTAGGAGTATTTTTTTACTCCTTTCGCGACACGGCGGGGGAGCATTTTTTTTACGTCATCCCGTTTCACGATATTATATCAAACGGAGCTGTTGTTATATTAAGCAACTCTCCCGTTATCGCCAAACGTACATAATATACAATTTAGGTACTGTCAGACAAATACCGTAAATGTGTATAAGTAATATGTATATTATATTATATTTAGTTCACTAGGTATATATTATTATATTGTCTAACGTGTTCAAGTAAAACATCTTTAATACTTAAACGTCATCGATTGTTTTGGACGTGGCGGGGACAACGTTGATGTTTCTATTTATACGTTGTATAATTGTTACACAAACGATCGTGTTAGAAAAAAAAATTAAAGTCTTCTTGACTTCATCGGTTTCTTTGGAGTTTGACTTATCAGGTCATAAATATTTTTTGTACCTATAGTACTATCATTCTATATTTGTATTTATTTTCTTAACTTCGGTTTTAATTTAATTTTTTTTTACTATTCATCATGTTTCGACGTTTTTAGACCCTAGTTATTTTTATACGTCGTTAAAATTGGATATTGTTTGAACGTTCAGCAATAACATATTTCAAGTTCCTAAATTACAAGTGTTTATTTTTCGTAATACTTAATATATTATGTACTTCTTTTTTTTACTGTAAATATTTACCAAACTTCAAACAATGTTGATATATGTATATATATATATATAGTTTTTAAGCCAATATTAATGGTACACATTCTTTATAACTTAAACATTTTTCTTTTATATAACCAAATTTTTAAACTGATATTAGTTATACATGTCGATTGTCGGTTGTAAATGTTGTAAAAAAACTTAACTTGAAACAAATATTTTAAGTAGTTTAAACGGTTTGTTTAAAAATATATAGCTTAATAATAATAAATAATGTTGTTGTAGATACCTAAGAACAGTAAGTTTAAATTAACAAGTTTCACTAAAGATTGTGAAAAAAATATTTGATATTATATATAGATGTACATTGTACAGTTAAGTCATGAAAATATAATAATCATGGGCCAGTCTTTGAATTGATTTTTTTTTGTTCTGTTGGGAGAGGGTGGTTTCCAAGCAAAGAACTATGACGTCCAAAATCCTGTAGATATGTGTGTGTATGTATGTGTCCCATTTACACTCCAGACGCCTACATTATTAACTTTGGCCCCTGTTGCTTTTCTTGACGTGTCCTTTCCTCCCTTTTCCCGTATATTCGAATTAATTCCAATTTACCAAACGTTAATGCATTTTTTTTTCTTTTTTTGTTGTACGAAGTAAAGAGAGGTGGATTGACTTAAAAATAATTTATCTTGTTTAAAATTCTCCTTTTGAACGGCTATCAAGGGAAAAAAGTGCGTTTCAAGTTTCACGTAATGACTACGGGTTTTTATTTTTAGCCGTCAATAATGATAGATGTGACATGTAACGCAGTAGATCATAATATTATACATTTTATATACAATCATTTGAATAATAGTAGTAATAATAGTAAAAATAATAGTTAAGGGCTTATGTGGTTATAATATATTTTTGCAACAACCTGATTTACAAAATTTCTCACCCTATATTGACTAACCTCTATTGAAAACCGTTCAATTTGATTTACTATTAATATTTATTTAATCGCTTAACTTGTTTTTAAATTATACATATATATATTTTAAATTTTTACAATATTTAACTTAACACTAACTAATATAAATTTAAGCCGGAGGATAAATATAATGTTATAAAAAACGGGTCTCATTATTTACTAAAAATTGTTTTTTTTTTTTTTATAAAAGTTTGCCAACATTTACGATAAAGCAAAACACATTATCATGAAAAATAAATACTAGTAATTGAAGATACAATTTGTCTTTAGGTAAAATAAACACTATTTTTTCTAGAAGTACATTAAAATAAATTACCTTTTAAAACATGTTTTTATTATTTTTATAGAAATTTTGTATTCATAAATGATCATCAAGATATAACATTATAACGTATAACTACTATAACGTATAACATGCATAATTGAATAAATATTATTATTAATTTTCAATATATCACAGTAGTGATCTATTTATTTACTCTATATTTTTTGGAAGAACAATAATTATCATTTTCCTAGTACGGTTTTTTTTTTTTTTGTTTTTATTTAGTAACGTATTCAATTTGATAAAATAGAATGTTGATTCAGGTATTATTATAAACGTGTCACTTAATCCTTTATAGTATTTATTATTATTATTATTTTTTCTTGTACAAAAAAATCATAAAGGCACTCTACGTTTATTTTAATTCCATAATGCATATATTATATGCGTTTTCCATTTTCATATTGCACATTCATTAATAGAGGTTTCTTGATACAAACAATTAAAATTCAAAATAATTTATTCTTTTGTGTAAATCCAGAATCAGGATACTGAAGTTGAGCACTTTTCTAAAACGAGACCATCAATACCAATAATCATTTACCCTCTATGTTTATTTTTAATGTATGAAAAATAATTGTTCATATTATAGGGTTAATTTTAAAATAAAATAATAAATGGAAGTAGTTATATTTTAGAATACATACAATGTTAAATTTAATATACAATTTAATCAAAATAATTGTAATTGTATATTTTTAAGTTTTAATATTTAATCTCATTAGATAATATGGCAAATAATACAAAACTATCTATTTATCTATATAATATTATATAGGTACTAAAAATATTTTGGGACTAACTTGTAGGTATTGCATTTATAGGTTTTATGCAAGTATTTTTTTTAATCAATATATGTGCATTTATTGGCAGTTAAAAATTAATGTAATATTAAGATAATTAATAGCTCAGTTTAATGTCGAATTTTAGATGTGATTAAACATTAATTTTATGAAATGCAAATCAAACATTTTTACACGCTTAAAGTTTTAAACAGTGATAATTATAAAATTATGTTAGAGTTAATAAATAAATAAATACAATTTTTTAAAAGGTAATTTATTTATAATTAATGATTAAGTAGTGAATAAATAAACTATTAAAAGAGAAACTTCAGTTATGAATATTTAAAAATTAAATTTAAAATACAATCTTGTGTTTATTTTATTACCTATATTATTTTACATCCATATTATATTTATTCAATTTAGGGTCGTTTTTTAAATATAGTTTCACATATACCGATACATTACTACTCAAATTAAAACACTCACCTATAATATTCTTAACATTTGTTTGTATATAATTTACATTTTACTTTTGGACTCAACATTTAAGTAAAACTAACATACTTATATAAAAAAAAATAATTAAAAAATATTCCATGTATGAATTTAGTCAGATAGAGTTTAAACTACGATCAATGATAAATCTTTTGTATTAATAATTATAAAATGATATACCTAATATTGCACTAGGATTTTTATTTATTTCAAATTTTATTACTTACAAGGTCAAAATGTGCATAACTACAACTAATATTTCATTATAAATTTTATAAATATTTTAATATATTTAATATAATTTTAAATGTGTTGGTAAGTGTTCATGTTATTTAATTATTCGTACAAGTACAACTTTAAGAATTTGAATTATTGTTTTTTGTTTCATTATTCATGTGTATATTGAAAAATAAGTTTATGGTATTATTTAATTTTTAGTTTTACTAATCTAATCGTTTTCATGGTGTTTTTGCAATAAAATTATTTAAATACAACAGTCTTTTCCATCTTAAATATAATTTATTTCATCTAGATAATAAAGAATAATTTATTCAATTATTATATGTGATATTTAAATGCCAACAAGATAAATGCTTTCTTTAATTATTGTCATGAATTATAAGTTATAACTGTATGATAAACTCAATTTTCCTAAATATTTCAATGAAATGCACAATATCTAAAATACTGCCAATACAATTATTATTTTTAATATTGATTACAGCATTCATTTTGATAGGAATTTAAATGTAGGTAGAGGTGTGTATAAATATGCATATAATAGTTTTCAAACTACCTACTTGTGATAAGCATAAATACATTTGTTAATACCTACATATATTTTTTGCATTGTTTTATAATCTTAGACATTTTATGAATTGTATGTTTTAATAATAATTAATGACAAGTACATATTACTTATACCGGTGGTATAATAACACATTTTTCAATATTTATATACTCAAGAATATTAATATTTACTACAACAATGATAAAACGATATTTTATATTTTTCACAAGTATAAATCGCGTAGTAGAAAAATAATCAAGGAGTTATTTACCAATTTACCCCCAGGGAAAACATTTCGTTATTTTTGTTGAATATGTTTTTAATTACTTTATATGATGTTGATTATGTTATTACAGTACGCATTATTAAAAAAAAAAAAATTATATCATTTAAGTATACCTACTGTGCTTGATTAGGATATCATTGGTCAAATGGACGCCTTTCTATTTCTTTTGAATTTTGAACTACTTGTGAGGTCCTTCTTGGCATTTCCTGGCAGTGTATCAGTATTTGGGAACTAGGTAATTAAAAAAGTATATGGCATTTGACCTCCTTTAAATCATCTCATTGACATTGGTCTATAGCTGAACATTTTTAATAACAATGTCAAAACTAAAGTAAACCAATTTAAATTTTATTCATTAGAAATTAATATGTTTTTTTTTTAACTTGATTATGATTATATATTAAGTACGGTTTTACTTTTATATTTTAATTTCAGTAATTTTTTGATTTGGGAATTCGTTGAATTTTACCTTCCCTGTACTTCGGATATTACTTTTCTGGAATGTTAGCCGGTAATTTATGTATTATATTCTTGAATTAACGCCTTTCATACACTTTTGATTGTATAATTCTATTCAAGACTTTAAATTTCTCATTTACAGGTCGAATGGTTTTCCCTCTTTAAGTTTTATGCATTTTACTATATTTATTGATAAATTTAATATTGAGCATATATTTTTTAAACTTACCTATAGGTAGGTATTATACTATTATAATTCGATTTATATATTTTCGGTATTTTCGTAAGATAATTTGAAAAATTGTTTTATTTTTCATCAGTTTAAAATCTATTATTACTAGAATAATATAAATATTATCCATATTTTAAATGATTTTGTTAATAAAAGCTTTTTCATGCTATATTTTTTCATTTACATTTCACAAAAACATAACTTATTTCTATTTAATATCATTATTTATTTATTATTATATATTCGTAATCCTAATTATGATTCACATTACAACACAATCGAGAATAAAGTGCATGTTTGTGTAATAATAACTCATGATATTATAATATTATAATATGTTATTATTATCAGGATGTGTAGCGAAGAACTGATAACATTTTTAATTATTGTTAACTAGGAATTTATTGGACGTCTTAAATGTATTCACATAGATTAAATATATTTGATTTTTTTTTTATGTATATATAATAAGTACTTATGTGTGCTGGCCTATAAGTGTAAATCCTATTTTTTTTCTAATCAAAATTTCGAGGAGTTTATTATAATTGAATAATATGTGATGGTCCCCCATAAAATAACAGTAAATATTTTTTCACAAAAACTGTTATTATAATAATTTATTAAAACTGCCTAATAAACAATATTTGTTATGCCTTATTGTAAGTAGGTATACGATAAAATTGTTTATAGAACAAATTGTCATAGTTTCAAATATAGTTCATAAAAACTTTTTTAATAAAATATTTGTTTTAGTAATACATTTAAAATATTCTAAAAATATTTATATTATGTTGTTCAGCTAGAAATTGAATCCAAAAAGAGAAAATGTGTGTGTGTGTGTGTGTGTGTGTGTGTGTGTGTGCACGCGAGAGTTAGAAAGGATAGGATCGATAGCAATCGTTGTTTGCAGTAATGCAATGAGGAATAGGAAGTACGACATTCCATTAAGATACCCTGTCTATTCCATTTGATCTTAAACATATTGAATTTCATGATAAAAAATAAAACGTTTTGTTGTCGTCTATTATTTTTGAGTTATTCTTCAGACAGAAGTCGCGTCAGTTAAAATGAAGTACTTAACGTAAATAATATACATTTTTAGATCGATAAAAATCGTTATTAGATATAATGTTTTAGGAGATTTAAGTGATTTCTTGGGTTTTATTACCTTAATATATCTGTAAACACCATTAGTAATATTAATGATAATATGTAATATGTTATTAATGTTTTTGTATTTATGCTTATAAAAATGATAGTGGTATCTAATTATAGTTTAGTGGTTCTAATCGTCATATTTTTGTCTACTTTAATTAGTATAGTTACATCATATAATATTGTACTTATTGTATATGCTTTATAATGACGTCATGTCATTTACATCTCAGTTTTTACCTCCAAAATACGTTATAAATTTGTAATTGATCGTTGTTCAAGCGTTGATGTATATGTATAATATACTTAAAACTTTTAATACATTCGATATGATATTATTAAATACTTTTAATTTTATTATTCGTATGTAAAATTAAATTACAAAATCACATATCATATTCTTCATCACTATTGCTTTCACTGATTTCTTGATTATGAGCACATTTTCACTTTAATCACTTAGTCAATACATATTACATTTGTATATAATAATGTACAATTATTATGCGTTTGTAAATTATTATAAAATATAATCATGTTGAAGTTTATGTGGAATTTAATAACATTATGGCCCACCACTTCTGTGAAAATAATTACATATAAATGGTTTTGTAGTTAATAAATAATTTTTAAACATAATTCAATTTATAATAATATATACGTAAGTATTATATTATATTATAAAAATCTATACTTGGATATTGTATAATGATAAGTGTAATATTCTGTATTTAGTTGTATCAATTAAAAAATGTAAATAATTGTAAAAAAGATTACGAAAATATATTTGAGTAATATAACCTATATCTATTAAATGTATTTCAGTATATCGCTCAATTTCTTAATTTTTATAACATAATGTTATTAGATATTTTTTTAGTTTTTATATTATTTAATGTATTTAATTGATTATCTTAGTATCTTTAAAACATGTTTATCTCTTTAATTAAATTCATTTATCTTCATATGTTAGGTAATTCTGCAGTTTATTTATTTGCATGGTGGCATGTTACCATAATTTCAATTCATTCATTTTTGTTAATCTAAATTGTTTTATGTAAAGTACATTTAAAACTAAATTTTTTAGGAATTGTCTACTTAACATATAATATTTTTATGAAAAATCTTTTTCACAATTACTTATGAGCTTAAAGTAGTTTATATATTCAAATTACAAAAGTATAGTGTCCATAGTTTAAAATGTTATGACGCTTTTCAATTATATCCTAGTATTTTTAATATTTCTTTTTAAATTATTTATAGGTTCACATTTAAAATCAAAATTGTCATATTTATTTTGTATCTATTTTCTGCAGTGTTAATCAATATAACATAATATCTTAAAAAATTTACGATATAATAATCTTATATCTAATATAGTGTAACTTTGATTGGGGGTTATTTTGAAATATAGGTATGTTTATGAAAATGGATTAATTTATTCAAACAGTTTTATTGTAATTATTCTACTACTAATTTAATTAAAAACCAGTGTCGATACAGAAAGTAATGTTGTTTATGTCAAATATTATATACTCACCATATTCAAATGATTATACGTTTACGTAGGTATTCGTTTTTGTTCATTTAATTTTAAACATAGGTACCTACATCATAACATTTTGATATTTAATGTATATGGTTAAAATATAAATTATATATTCATAATATTATGATTTATAGTATTTTATTATACTCTCCTTTAGTTGTTTTCTATACTAGTCATTAATCTAATCCTATAGAAAAAATTCTTAATGTAACGTATTAATATCGTATTTGGGAAATATACATTATACAGATATGCCTGTTGACTTTCATACAACTTTTATTCAAAGGATAGGTATTAATTGTATTTGTTGAACAGTGTTCAGTGCCGTTTTACATATTATTATGTATTTATTTACCAATCTATATAATACCACATGTCGGTGTTAGATGATTTTGTATAAAGCTTTTGAAACTTAACAAATTATATAATACTACCTGACAATTATAATTTTACTATAATAATCATTAATTAAAGTTTAATATAAAATGTCAATACTTTCATATAGTTATCTTAAAGATGCGTATTATTTAAAATACCATCATGTCAAATCACAAAAATTATAATATTTTTACGCTGTAGATAGATAGTAAGTAGTAACTACTTAATTATAACTATTACCTCGACTATTACACTATTGTACAGTTTGACATATTTTATATTCATATTATTCAAAATCGAATTAGATAGAAAAACTGTCCAGTTTTTCGAATGACGAATGTCAAGAAACATACGTTATAAGCTCTTTTGGATATAATCTCTTTTGTTGTCTTTTATTTTTTTATATATACCTAATAAAGTCTATTATAACTGACTATAAGATATTAAAACGTGAAAGTCTACTAAACGTAATTGCAAAAATTAAAATTAGTAACACATCGATACTTGTATTATTTTGCATAGATACTCTACGAGTATATTTGGTATATAGAGATTTGTTGCGTTCTGCGTTGAGTTTGTTGAAAATGTGAATAAAAAAAAAACACTAGCGTTCTTTTTGTGTGAACGTTACTATATGCTATTATTTATGAACAATAATTCGTTAATCGATTGGGTGCAGGCTTGGTCAATTATTGTTGATTCGTTTAATGTTTAATATATAGCGACGAGTGCGGGTAGAAAAAAAATAAAAAATCTCGAGTATATAGTCGCGTTGCGCGTGCGTATTGTATGTGACCGACAGGCGACAACCTATATTATATTATTATTACATTCATCGCCCATTATCTTCGGTTGGATTACAACAGTATTTTACATTTTATTGTATTTCAATCGATGCAAATAATAATAACAATAAAATTATTTACGACCGTTGTATGCTACACATCCTAAACGATTGGGGACGATTAGCGTTCGTTAGATGTTTATATCTGTGATTTTTTTCGTTTAATACTTGATTATATAGGCCTTTAGATGTGCGTGTGATACCCTCATGTGTCTGTTGCTTGGTCATATTTATATATATAATTTTAAAATACACAATAGCTAGGTAAACACACCACCTCTATAATAATAATACCATAACGCGTTATTTATTGTTGCTTGTGGTTAGGTTAGAGTGGCTCATCCTCTTGTAGGTCAATAACGATGGGAAATTATAACGATTATATCTACGGCAAACCGTTTACCGAAGCTGTCGGCGGGCTTACTCTACTATATATTAGCGTCACTGGGAGCTCTTGAATTCCAATCGGTTTTAATATTTTTCCATTTAGAACTCGTGCACGAAATAGCTGCGCAGAGGGGTTTCTGATAGAAAATACCTTGATAATAAGTTCCTTTAAGAGGTTCAAAACATGACAAAATATTTTATTATATCAGTTATTGATTAGGAAAGGATAGAATAAAAAATAAATTTATTAGAGGCAGTGTAGGACAATAATATTGATGATTTTTAATTTTTGAAGTCCAGTCCTATGAGTATTATCTGAGTAGTTTCCTAAAAAATGTATGTATTTGTTTATACTGGTCTTTTTAATTGAAAAAAAACCACTATTTATTGATCTAGTAAAGTTTTGTTTATCACGCTATTCACCATTACGTTCATTGACATTTTCAAAGTTTACATTGTTTACAGTATTAAAGGATAATTAAAAAAAAAAAAACTGATTATACGGATTTTTACAACAAACCCACCTCGTCTTCAATATTTCTTGAAATCGAAACTTAAATCCATTAATTTTTGTTTTTCGCTTGACATACACCCGAGCTGTTGAATAATATACTGTTTTGTTACATATCGCATGCCATACGAAAGTTCAACGGACTCAGTTAAATAATTAATACTAAATTATTAAATAATTTTAGGTTAAGGCTATTGTTTTAACTCAATGCGATGTTATCTATATTTATGTAATTATGAGTTATTCCAGTCGTAGACAAAATTAGGGAAATATATTGAGATTGTCCAAGCATGTTGTGAAGAGTGAAGAGAGAGAGGTAACTCGAATTCAGTGAGAGTTGCTATGAAAATTAATGTAGAAGAAAATACTAATGAGGATGACACGAAAATATCTGATGTGCATAAAGAATAGGTGGGGACAAAGCCCTATGGAGGTGTAGAACGAGGGTTGCAGACCATCATTATAGTTGGAACTGAATAAGGGTAAAGTGAATATCAGTTATTGTTTAGCAATGCTGATTTGTAATTTATATAATATTTGGGCTATCATCGTGATTTATATTATTAAAAATGTTTAAAAACATTACAATGTAAATAATACAATAGGTACACATAACATAAACACATATGTCTAAATCTAAGTCTTATTTAAATGCAACGGGTAATCTGACCTTCCGTTATATGCCTGCTTGAGCCACGAGTCTGATGAATGATAGTATTGTTATGCATGCATGTATAATACTATTGTCGAGTGACATAAGGACATTATAGGTCATCTGAACAATTTTAGGGGTACAACGTATGCATAGAGTTTATCTTATTTCTATTCATATATTTATGGAAAATGATTTAAATATTCATTTCGTTGTTTGTCCAAATAAAGAAATCAAACTAAAATATAATACCTATGGATATGCCTATTATAGGTATGGTATTTTTATTTATTGTTTTTTTTTTTTATCCTGTGGCCTAGGTTGGTTTTGTCCGCATGTAAATATAGGTATACTCTATTGTAGTATATATTATATACTGATTATATACAGACGATTGTGTTACACTCGGAGATTTAATGTATGAGCATTCTGTTATATATCCCTGTTGTTATTGTAAATTATATTTCTGATTTTACCCCGTATATATTATCGATCACGTGCTGATAACCTTTTCGATATCCTATTCACCCATCCGACCACCACCGCTATACTTTTATAAAAAAAGACAAACTATACAACAATAATGATGCGTCAGTAAATTTGTTTATATACATAGTGATATTTATTATACTGTATCATTTTATTAAACATTTTTTGTGCTTTGAACGAAAAAATTTTTTATTGACATTTCCAGAAATTTTAAAATTTTAAATAATTTAATGAATTTTATAAAAAAAATGTAAGTAATGCATTTATTTAATTCAGAGTTTTTGAATTTTAGAAGTTTTATATATAGAATTACAAACTTCTTTTTATCAAATGAGAACCAACCTCTTCTACTGTACGCAGATGATAGTTTTTTAGATGTCGATGTATCCAATTCGAAACTCAAATAAGTAGGTTTTGTGTATTTGACCTTTGTGTAAAATCATAATAGTTTCATGATAATATTATATTCGTTAGAATTATCTAAAAAATAAATACTATACCTATATTATGGTTATTTTAAAATAGGTAGTTATAATAATTACTAATAATATATCAACATTTTTTTATTTTGTAAAATTTCCGAGTACTCAAATAAATATTAGATTAAATATTATATCAATGTTCCATTTTTGTAAAATTGTTTTCGAGAACTGTTTAGGTACTATTAGAACTTATCATTATCAAAAAAAAAAAAAAAATCATCTGCTTCATAAATTACTGTAGTAGGTTCTCATTAAAAAAAAAGAAGCTTGTATCGCCTTAAAACACTCCCTGAACGGCTTAAGCATTTAAGTAAATTTCGTAAATTTATTCCTCAGGTGATCATGCTTAGTGTGTAGAATTTTTTTTTTTTTAAATAACGTGAAAAATGCGCCAAAACAACCGTTCTGCATATGTCGTATATACAATACATTGTGCTTATAGGCTTCAAACACACATAGAAATATATTATATAGGGACGCGTTCTACCGTCTTGTAATAACGATATAGGTAGTAATAATACGCCTAGTCTCGACGACGACCTTACGACGGGCAGACGAACTATACGTGCGCAACGCACCGCATTCGACCGGTCCACCGAGTTCACTAGGTAATGTATGCGCGGTAAATGCAATGTGGCACATCAAACATAGACGCACACTTACACGCACACACACAGAGTGTATTTCCGATCGCGTTTATGTGTGCGTGTGTGTCGTACCACTCTGCAGTGCTCGCGAATGCGATAGATGTTTGGTCCTTGTTTGGAAATCTGACGACGACGACGGCGGCGGAGACATCGACGTAAGCCGGCCGGCCGGCTAGTGGCTACACGATCCCGGTTTTCCTGTCCCCTGCAGTTGCCGCCGTCGGATTACATTTCAAACGACCATAACGGTTTTCATCTTCTCTCTATCACTCGGTGCAGTCCTTTTCAGTCTTCTCCGTGTCCGCGCGCCGAAACACTCATTGTCATCCATCGCGCGATTCCTTATAATACCGTGATATTATAATATCATACACTGTCGTATTTCATATTTTTGTTTTCTCACACTTGCCGTATAGGTCCATCATCTACAATATATTATAACATAATATGTGTGATCGGTGCATATATCGGCGGGTCGAACTCGCGAGTTTTACTCATCTTTGCTAAAATTGTCCCTCTCTTGTAGGTGTATAGGTAATACGCGTGTAATATCTATACACAATTGTATATATAGAATGTCCTCGGCCGTGTACCGTTCGGACGATTGTCCGATTAGAGCGTAATTATTTTCAAACTAACGGATCGTCCGCACAGTCGCGTCTCTGAGTTGACTTACAGTCGGTATTTTATAAACGAGCCAAGACTGTTTTTATATATTGTCGTATAATATTCAATCCAATATCTTTGGTTAACACCTGCGACGAATGCATCAATTTGCAGTTAATTTCGATCCCGCACACGGCATATGTTTTTGTATTTTTACTTATATAATGTAAGAGTTATCTGTGTATAGATAACTTTTTACTACGTACATTAATTATTAGGTAGTCGTTTTTGATAGCGAATTGTGAATTGAAGTCTATTAATACTTTTTATTACCACGTTACAGCAGTCCTTTTTTTGTCATTTTTATAGCGTAATAATAATAGGTATATAAGTAGATTTTTATTCACCGAAATCAATTTATTATAAAACGGAACAACAATATGGTTTTTACGATAGGTAGGTAAAAGTACGTTTAGTGTTACCACAGTTGTTATTGAAGGGGAACACTTCGGGCAAAACTTTAAAATGTCAACTTAAAATCTTTTATAATATTGAAATACCTATACATACAAATTTTCAATTTGTATTTACGTTTTCAACTACTATACATAAAAAACTAGGGTTAAACTGTAAAATACAGATCGGAGCGAAAATTTTAATGAGAAATAACATCTATACTTTTATTTCCAGTTGACATCAAAGTAGACAGTCTCACAATGCTTTGTAATAATAATATGTAATATTTTTTTTCACACAAACAAATTGTTTCAAAAAATGTTCGTGATTGTGACAACAGAATTGTAACAATTTTAAATGGTGGGTTCTATATAATAATCGGGACATTCCTCCCGAATGTGTGACCGACGTACATCGCGTTTGTTCAGTATTTGTTTACGTAAAACATCTTAGACTAGTTCATGATAGTATATATAATAATAAGTAATATGTGTACACTGTACAGTTATGTCCTAGAATCGATGACGCATCATTTATTTCTCGGTTTGTGGTCAATGTATTTATGTGTGGTCATAACACGATGCATGTGAAAAATACCTAATGATCTATGTCTCAAAGCGCAACGGATATCGTTTTTATATACACGTTTGCTCCAACTCTGATCGTTTATATATATATATTTATAATGCACTTAATCCTTATAGTACGTACTTTTAAATCACACGTTGTTAATCGATATGATTATTGTCGTTAAATTACGTCCTAGTTTCGAATTATATAGTACCTACTCCTGCAATATCAAGTACGCATCTTATACATATGTGTTTTTTATGAGGCCGACGACTCCGTTATATGCATGTTCTATGCGGGTATTATATACAGGGCGAGTCGCATGGAAACAATTGGCAGAGGGGTCATCGAGTTTTAGTAGACGTCAACATAATGGTGGTATTAGGTTTCCAAATTAGAAAAAAACACGTATATAAACATAAAAACGGTACATTATTTTTTTTTCACAGCTTATTTATAAATAAGAAAATACATTTTACTTCACTTTTTTTAAGTTGTGGTTAACAACCATCTCCCTTCTTTAGCGCAGTTGATCTTTAATCTACGATCGTATGAACTCGAAATTCTCGTATTGTAGAAAGATTTATGTATATTTTTAATGTGCTTATGCTAAAGCATAGAACATGATAGGCTTATAATAATTCATTTTATTGCCAATAACAGTTGTGTAGTATATAAAAATTAAAGGCTAATTAGATTGTTTACGGTCGAAACGATAGTTTTGTATTTTTTTGAAGATTATTTAATGTATACTTAATATATTAATGTGGTTATACAATTATTATAATGGTTATCGCTATAGTTTTTAATCGACATTATATAATATTATTACGGTGAAGCATAAATCTACTTAATAAAATATGTAGACAGGTACTTTAAACATACTTGAACATTGCCACAAATACCACCTTTTAATTTTCATAATTATTTTTACGATAGCTATTGATTAATCTGACACTGCAATTTATGTTAATGCATTAGTTGTAAGATAGACGTGAATTGTTGTTCTACAAGATTTAGTATTATTTTGACGCCATGTATAATTCTTCACGAAAACATAATCTACATTAAATTATATTTATCATTGTCGTGAATGTCAGATTATACTGTAGTGGCATCATCGTTGTTCTGTTTTTTTTTTTATGTCGTTAAATGTAATATCAACTTACAAATCATTTTGATGAAATGGCATTGGTTATTACTGAATTTAATATTATCCTGGTGCTGTGTGCCAACACTATTTTGGTAAAGCAATTTGTTTTTCGGAAACCGCCGCAATTATTCTAATTTCTTTTTATTCTATTCTTTTCTTAACCTTTTACTATAAAAGAATGATAGTTATATGTAGCCCCATATAAGAATATCATAAGAATTCGCAATTTTTAAATAGTCGTCTACATTCTTTACTCTGTTATTTCTTTATATAATATATTATGCAGTTTATCCCGTAGAATGTATCTTTTTCTTTATTGTTATAGGCAATAAATCCAGAGATTCACTTCTTTATCGATACAACAATATATATATATATATATATATATTAACTCGTGTATCAAATAGTAAAATAAAATTCGATCTATCAGTTTTGAAAGTTTAATCACAATGGAACACAGTTTTATCCAATGAACGATGAATATCTTTAGTAGTTTAATGATGTACGGTTATTAATGTGAAACAGAGTACAAAAAATAATTCCTGGAAATGAATTTCATATCAACGTTGAGTATATTAAAAATAAGAATTTTGAATTTTGAATAAAATATTGAACCACAGACATGGTTATACTTATAAATACAATTTTAACCTTGTTTTTTTTTAAAATTTATAAATTTATTATATTTGTATTTAATTATTAAAATGTTTTGATGGATTGCTGAGTATAAGTTTGAATACCTAGTTAATACAAAATGATGAAATTTATTTATAAACTTGACTAATAACTAATAAGCTAGGTATAAAAAATTGTGTAGATCAATAGAAATTGTCTTTTTAGATAATTCATAAACGTGCTTAATACAAAGTTCTGGGGTTTTCATGTTCTATATCTTCTCGAATATTTCAAGCGACATGTTTACACTATGTGTATCGTGGTGATCAGCTAATGCATTTTATAATTATTTTTATTATGTATTTATTATAAATTTACAATGTTGTTATTTTTCATTTTAATTTGATATTTCATTACAATAGTTATACCTAACAGTGATACTCTTTAGATATCTTATATTAATGTATCAAATTACAATCACTTACAAGTTACAAATTAAACTTTACAACTTACAATTCGTTTAGTGTAATTTGAATAAAGCGAGGGCGAGACTATATTGTGAAGATAGCCCTATAATTAATTGTTGTTATATCTTCGAATCGAGGGACTTACGAATTTTAAAAACCAACTAACAATTACTTACAAATTATTAATCTTCAAAAATACAATTAGTTTGATGTGATTTATACAAAAAGATAACTTGGTAAATGTATTGAAAATAATTTGAAATTTTAACGACACAATCTTTTTTTTTAAATCTTAATGTTTATTATAATGAATAATCTTTGAATTATTTTTTTTCCAATATATCTGAAAATATTTTTAAATCAAATATTACAATTTTACGCTAAGTAATTCTTAAGAGTTAAATGTATTCATTTCTGTTAGATTTTTAAATACCTAATAAACTGTATATTCACGATGACGATATTTGCACATTTATTTGTCCAAGTTTGTATAGGTGCTCGATATTGAGAAATGTATGATGTATAAAATATATGTTGAAATATTTAAACAAAACATATGATGTGTTTCGATTTTAAGTTACTTAGTTAAGATTAAGATTAATTCAAAATCTATATACTTTAAATACTTATTTATTCTTTCAAAGTGAATAGAGTTAGTGGTAATTTTTTCAATACATCCATCAATATTTATAATAAACTTATAGCTTGCCGCTTGATTAACTCATTTTATGTAATAGTATTGATATTTTTTCATTTATCAGATATTTTATTAATTAAGTTCTGTAACGGTTTAGATTCTTTATTATTCGTTTAAGTTACATCATAGCCATACAGGTAATTTGTGTAGAGAGATAGTTATGAATATGAAATATTATATTATGTGGATTGCTATTGGATGCAAAGGCTTGGACAAGAGTAAAAGTATGTATTCATGTTGTTTCTATACCGAAGTCCTATGCAGTATGCATAATATGGTTTTTTTCTATAATTCCGAAGTTAGTGATCCCTGATTATGTATATGCTTGTAATATATATTATTATACATTAGTATATATTATCTTGAAAGCCTTCTCGGTAAAGCCATACAAGGAAACGGATGAATAAAAACCCGTATACAATCGATTCATTTCACGTAATTCTAAACTGACAACAGTGACAACTCACAATAAGTATTTTTAGCTATAAGTATGTACCTTTAACTTTGATTGTAAGAGGTTCTTTAGTAGATATATAATATAATATTATCGTTGTTATATTGAATTTTAAATAATATGTACCTAAGTTTAACATGACCGTTAAAGCAAGGTACTCGCGTAAACATTTTTGTTTTATTAAAAAAAATCCCTAACTTAACCGCTAAAGTGTGATGCGAAAAAAAAGTGTTAACATGTTGTATAATATTTTTTATATATAATATATTATTATAACCGTAATGAATATATAATATATTATTATTATAACCGTAATGAATGATGTACTCATATCAAAATAATATTATTATCAATTCGTGTAGGTATTTATTTTTATTTTAAACGACATAGAATGGATGACCTCCTATTAATTATCATTAAGTATCTAATAGTTGAAATAAATATATAAATGTTTATAAATTAGTAAATGAATTGCTCAAAGTATGCTTATAGTACATACTATTTACACTATTGTATATATTATTGAATAATAATTGGAGTATGTATTGATGTCAAAAATGTACAATATATTTTTTTCTTCAATTTAATAAGTAAAATATAATGTGTTTTCAATTCTGAGTGGTCATTATAATTTATATTTCCAAAGTATACAGATAAAATGGTTAAACTAATTCAATTAAAAAAAACTCGGATAATTGTTTCAATAAAATGTATTTAAGCCACTTTTGTATGCTACTTATTTATCTGTCTAGTTTTACTTTACTCTATATGGAATTGAACTTTAATCGCGTTATCATTCAAATGGTGTAAGTATATTTCTAAGATTCTGCTTTACATTTTTCCTTTAGTAATTTAAAAATCACACATATAATAATAATAACAATAATAATATATGTATATATTGTTTTTTAATGTAATTTTCGAAATTGCATTCGTTCATGTCTCACGTCTAAATAAAACCGTTTTGAGTCTACAACGAATAAATAATATGTATATAGGTATAGTGCATGCTTGCGTTATAAGTTTATGTTCGAGTTGATGATCGAGATGATTTTTTTTATTGCGTTTGATGATTTACGAAATATGTCGAAATTAAATCTGTTTATGTTCATCGACGAACGATATTTTAAGTAACAGCGTAATTTGACTTAACTACTTTATGACATTGATTAATGTCTTAATTTCTTTGTTTTTTCCCCATCGAAATATTATGATGATTGAAACTTTCTTTCAGATAAAAACTAGTAGTCAGAAAAGTTATACTAAATTTTAATATTTATTATCTCAATATATAAAATTATTAATCTTTGTGGTTCAATATCTTATTCGTAAGTACAATTTTACAATTTTTTCGTGATCCTATACGAAAAATACCGATTGCAGTGCTTGCGATTTTAAATGTTTTATTATACTCTCCCATATGAATAAACTTAAATATTTCTATTATGCACTAAGTTCTTATATTATAAAAATAATCCTTAAATGTAGTCAGAGTTCTTAATTATTAATATACGATAATTCTGTACAGTAGATATGTTTTAATAATAATACTTAGTATAGAAATTATTGTTCGTGACATATATTTAAGGTGTATATGCAGAAAATTTGAATTATTCGTTACATTTTAATCAGTTAATTGAGTTTTCGTTGGTCATGTACAATCGGTGAAAATTGTCTCGGTAACGGGGGATGGGATTGATGATAATGTTAATATCAATAATAATAAGCAATTTATACATTTTTCTAGAATAACCTAAATATAATTATATATTTTAATAATTATATTGTATATGTGGTATAGCAATAGTTATTGGGAATTTCTACAAACAAAAACCGTTTATGAATCTAAAATGAGGGTGAACCGAGTTTAGCTTTATCGTAAAACATATTAATCTATACGCGTTGTACAAAATACATGTACCTACGTGTAAATTATACGAATTGTCCGGTTCTTGTCACGCGTGCATTAAACACACATACGTATTGCTGCTTTAATTTCTAACGAAACGTCAGTGTATTTTTCTATTATTTTTACGTGCGTTATTCAAACGATCGTCGGGGAGTTTACTTATACTGCAGGTTATTAAGTGGGGATGGGGGTCACTTATCTACACGGCGATGGTCAGCTTATGCAAATGCGTTTCATATCAATCGCAACGTGATGTGTGCACAGCAATACTGCAGTTATTGTGCCATTGCGGGACGTCTTATCTTATATACGAACGGTGATAAACACGCACACATTTGTCGGAACTACTACTGCAGTGTATTATTATATATAATTAAACGAATATACTTATACGTACCGTGACTGTGGTGATTTATTGGGAAGTACAACTGCCTACTATCTAAGTTTTCGCATTTTTGCATATATCTTGAACAAATAATACCTATTATTCTTTTTTAGCGTGGCACGTATACGATCTTAAACATATATATTTAAAAAATATCTTACGTAACACACGGTAAAAACTAATCGATTTGTGTTGGCGGTCTCTTATTATTTGTTGGAAACCTTAAAACCGATGTTAAATTATTGAATTCGATAAACAGTTCTTTTATATCCGAGTCGTAAATTAAAATTAACCTCGACTTTAAGTTTTCAATAATTCTTTACCGTTATTTTGAGATTTTTCTAGAATTTTCTAAAAACTTAAACCACTTGAAAAGTATAACATTTTTGAAATCCTACTTTTATACAATGTTCAATTTAATATCTTTATAACTAAGTACTATACAGTATACAGTAATAAACAGCGGTATATACCTACAAACAACTAAACTTTTGATACGGTTTTAAAAGGCGTTTAGCAAATTAACATCGCATAAAAGAAACTGCACACATTATATTAAGACATAAAAATAGAATATATATTTCTAGTACGCACTTAGAAGCTAATAAGAAGGAAAAATACTTAACGGCACTACCAGTAAAATTCGAGTACCTCCATTCACAATAACTGCTCTTAAGTTATATACTCAAACAAAATGTTACAAACGCATTGTCCCATGGCTATATATACATATTACCTACATATTATATTATTATACAGAGTAATATTTGTTTAATATATTCTTATACACATTGCGGCAGCAGTTCAGTAGACTATATTCGGCGGTTATTGGTCGTGTGTGGCGGTGTTTTCTCTCGAGTTTCACAATTGGGGGATGTATCGATTTGTCAGTTATAACAATAATGTTATATTGTATATATGTATACACACACACACACAGCAGTGCGTATATACACACGACTGCAGTCCACAGGGTGTAATTGCCGCATATATTTTATAGGGACACTGCAACGGCCCCGATTGGGAGAAAAAAAAGTAATTTCGATTTGCGCATTTATCAAGCTGTAGCATCAGTAATACCGCTATAGTAGCTTTCGCAATGTTTCGTGTGTGCCGCAAGACGAGTTATAATGTGTTTATTCGTTTGAGTTGTTTTTTTCGAACCGATTATTGCGCTATTTTAATTCAATAATAATTATACGTATTGTTTCGATGTACACATTGTTTTCAACTCCTATAGCACTATTGATTTTCGCTATATATTGAAATGATAGAATTCGAGAGTTCTCGTCCTCGTACTAGTGCCAGAGAATAGTAAGGAAACATAACGACGTGTGGAAAATGCTACAATCTGCTCGGTGACACTTATCGGCTAAAAACGATGAATCGTATAACGATCATGATGTTTACCGTGAGTTTGTTTATTTGATTTCTTTTTTACTGTGTCGGCGAGCGCAGGTCAAAGATTAACGACGAGACCGCTCGCCTCCGCTATTTCAACATTATTATTATTATCATAATATAGTACCTACGCGTGACGATGTTTTATAGCCAACATTTTACTCCGTTGCAAGGTCGCCGTCCCAACCGATGCGTTTCGTGCAATACACGCGCGAGCGATTGCAAGGTCTTTCGAACAGCATAATAATATTATATTAAACTCGGTGTTTCTTCGCTCCCTCCCCCCTCCCCGTTCTCGTCACCTCAACCTGCAATCCGCAATCGTGCATTTTTTTTCTCGACTTACGGTTCTCCGAGACGTGTACGTGTTTCCGCATACTGGTTAGCTCATATCCGCGGTCGGGCGTCTCGACTTCCGTTCTCGCATTGGTGCGAATCTGTTCGGTGCACAGAACTATTAGGATATACTTACGTGGATAAGTATATAGTTACTTTGATCCGACAGACCGTACGACGAGTACAGTAGTACAACCGCAAGTCTTAGGTTTGAAATATTTCCGTCACTGAATTTTGCAGCCGATAATATCTTCACTATATTGTATAATAAGCCGAATGCAGGAAGTTTGATTTACTAAATTCTTCATCGTTGGTTAATTTAATCTTTATATTTTTATTGATTTCTATTTTAAACAAATACTTATAGCTGTGACAGTGTGACGTAAAGCTCAATGTAATGTATAACTGATAAAATATGAAACATTGTTTTATGATACTATATATTTATAGTGTATGACATAATATATTATAATAAGTAATTTTTTATTGTTAAAAATTATTTGTTTAGCATGAAGTTGTACTATTGATTAGATGTTAAAAATCGAGTTATATATACAACTCTTATTCCGATTTCTACCTATGTATAAATACAAGGGTCTGAAACTCAATGCACGTATTGTACGGAATTTGAAAATTTTAGGGATCGTCGTTAATTGCTAGCTCTTGTCAAGTATACAGTAGCCGACTCCATTATCATATAAATGTGAATTTAAAATGCGTCTGTAAGCACCCGTATTATAATGACCTGAATGTTCGAGGAGTAGGTTTACAGTTGTTATCCGAATCTTAATCTTAATCGTCGCAGCAACTGTGTCTATATTGTAGTTCGGAGAGAGATCCGAACACGTATATATAGAGTAAACGAATCCCTGTAGTAGTGCATCTACAGTTTTCTCTTCCGGTTATATATTATAATAAGAGTTTTCGCGTAGATAGTATTATGCCGCCGCAGTATTAATTATTTACATATTATTACTATATACTTAGGTATAATGTAATATGACAAAATATCAAACCGAATTTTTAGATTCATAGATTTTTCCCGATTAAATATTGAATAAATATAATCGTGTTGTACAATCGTACAATAATAATAACATGACGTATATATTGCATATATGTTATTTTATACTCACTGGCGTTTTTATTTTACATTGGAGATTGGAACGTTTGTGTACATTTTATATTGATTTGTATCCATTTTAGTATTGTATGATGTACATACATATTATCAATATATAAACATTGTTCGAAACATTTTTATAGTGAACGGCTTGTGAACATTTGATCAAATCGTTTTTGTTTGTTCTTGGTAAATTTTTTTTTTTTATAAAATAATTTTCAATTGACTTTTCTTCTTTTATTTATTTTGTCCACTTTGTCTGTCGGATTAATTTTCTCTTGCCCCGTTTTTGTGGAACCGTTTTCTCGTCCGCGAATTAATTTTCTCTGGCAATTTTTTTTCCGGGACGATTGCATTTTTTTCGTTTGATCATTATTATCAATTACCACCCGCAAGCGTATAGTCATGTGTAAAATACGAATTTAATTTTCTCGTCACGGTAGCCATCATTAATAACACATACGCGAGTATGCAATTTAAGTCCTCTTTCGGTGCATATATCATATATATATATATGTATTTATACGATACAATAAAGTTAACTGCAAATAAGCATAGCCCAGTATATATATTTCAGTGACGGTATCGAACAAACGCGCACTGCAGTGACTCGCCCAAAAACGATTATCTCTCCGTCGTTCAAATAATAAAACATTATATTATTATTATCTTCGCCGTATTCGTCGCCTATTTGGCACCAGCGCGACGACACGAATGGCAAGTTATACAGTCCGAGTAGTCCGAGACGTTTATTTTTTCAATATCGTTCACTATTAAATTCAACGACACTGTAATTTTTATTAATATTATTGTGTGCGTTATATATACGTTATACATTATATTATGCATAAAATTATAATAATATATTTAGTTTATTCTCAGAGAATGATATCGACCGAGAATTATATTAAAGAATATAAGCGCATAATATATACGAAATTTATTGTTGTAAAAATATTGAATTTACCCTTCATGGATGACTGTGAATATATTATTATTATTATTATTATTATTATAAACATCATCATTGTCCGTGTATCGATTACTCGATGAAATTCTGTAGTTGTCATCATGTTGTATTTGTATAGGAAGCGCATAACAATGCCATTGATGTCGTCTCCCTCGTGCGCTTCGCACACTCACAAAATTTTCTATAGATAAAATTATAAAAATCGCATTACGATCAAATATTATGTCGTGTCTCTCTCCGTGATTTTAAAATCGTGTAGTACATTATATTCGTTATAGACGTGATTTTGGCATTCCATAAAATATGTTATAAAAAAATTATCGGAGTATAATAAACATAATAATAATATGTAATATAAAGTGGTTGAGTTTTATGTATTTGCCTCGAATTGGATTAATCCCGTATTAAAACTACATATTATATTTTTGCGTACCTGTAGGCATGCGCAGATCAATATAAAATTCAATCAGTTTTCTGAAATTGTGTCGTATTAATTAATACAATTTATATTGTATAACAAAATTTTTTTTGTATTGACACTTCGTTGTATATTTTGATAGTTGATTTAGTCACTGTGATAGTATAATATATAATATATGCGGTAAGTTAAGCACTTTAGGCAGGTATTATCCTAGGAATTCTCCATTGCTTTACTCAAATTGGTATATCAATGCCTGATAAACTGCATTATGTATAAAAAGAGAGTGTTATAGATATTTTATGATGTGTACTGTTCATGGATAGAATTATGCAGGAGTCTATGCGAGACGGTTAGAATCAAAAATAACATAATATTATGTATCCCATTCTGTACTATCCAATCTCCATATCTGTTAAGTCAATCTGTGTTTTGATATTTTCCATAGTCTGGCCATTTGGATTGTGTATACTCGTCATTAAAGAATTAAGTCTAGTGCATATCTATAATTAGGTAAATAGACGTTTCTTTCATGTCAAAAATTATGGTTACAGACTTTCTTTTTCAATAAATAAATATCGACAATTTAAGATAGAACATTTAGGTCCCCGGAAAGTATATTATACCAAATATAGGAAGTTTAGTCAAATATATATTATAGAACATGGTTTTTAAATCATAAATTAATAATATTTAAAGTTTGAAAATCAATTTAATAAAAAAATAATTATAAATTTATATTTTTAATTATTTTCTTTTACGAAAATTATTACTGTAATACAAATACAATTACTTACAAATAGTTCATAATATTAAGCAACTCCCCAATGTAAACTTAATTTTCACTTCAACGTATACTCATATTTATTAAATAATGTAAAATATTTTCATCGTTATTGTAAGTTCAATTTTATACAGTATAATTGCATTTTCTTTTCTTTAGAAATTAGAACTTATTGTTATTGGCACATTGATTATTTCATTTTTTTTCTTGTATCAATAAAATAATGAACAAATAATAAATTGACTTCCAAACTCTGTATTTTTTTCTTATTATTTCAATTTTACCAAAGAAATTAATAAAAATAAAGATCCAATGATGGGGAGGTGGACAAATGTCCTTTAACCAAACGTCTTATGATTCGTATGGCTAAAACTTCCTGGGACCAAATATCTTACTTAAATATTTTCCGATGTTCTTGATTCGCCAATTATAAGTAATTGAACTTTTCGGTGATAGGTCGTGTTGAATGATATGCGTATTATGGTTTCCTTGGGTTGTCCGACAGTATTATATACACTATTATACGCGTACGTTTGTTTAAATCGCCATTACGCCATATATAAAATTATATTATAATAACTTTAGCCGTTACAATAGTTGTAATAGTTATAGTATATCGTATATTATGATAATGTTTTGAGCCGTGTGTACTACGAAATCGGTTGCGGTGGTGGCGGCGGTGGCACGGTAATGTTCGATATCACATTTCACGTCCTAAATACGTTCTTATCTTCGGTCCGCCGTGTGTGTAATGTTAAAATGATGTTATATTAATGGTGTGTATAAATGTTAACGTCGTATGTGTGTGCATGTGTACGAGACTGGTTGACAAAAAAAAAAAAAAGAATGATGGTCTATATCACAGTGGCATTCTGGCCCTGTCTGGGCTACGCCCTCGTCGATTTCGTTCTTATCTAACAAAAAAAACATAACTCTAACAATGTATGTATAGTATATTATGTTCGTATAATAAAATTTTATTATAATCCTACCCGTCGCCGGATAATACGGAATTGGTAGGTCCCTTTTAATCCTCATTGTGATTCCTTCAGTGAATTTCCGCTAACGCTATAAGAACGGTCGCGCGTTTTGATAGTCGTTAATTTTTTTTTTCTTGTCGCCATCTTATAAATATATATACTATAGTATTATTAAATTACATCCTTCAGACTGCAGCTACGTGACGACCCGTTCCTTTGGTGAGTTCTTTTTATTATCATATTATTATTATTATTATGAAGAAGAAGTCGGTCGTCGGTCTTTGAGCGTGTTATGAAGTATAAAGGTTATTCCTGCATACTATACACTTACACTGTATACGTGCATTTTTTAACATTTTCATTGAATATTTTTGCGGCAATAATAAGATTTTATAATGAGTATAGTTCGTGGATTACAAACACTCAGTGTATTTATTATAATACATATAATTGTTGTATAATATTATATTTCGCCGCGAGTCATACTCAACCGTTTTATTTTTTTTCTATTATATTTTTCGTAATTATTATTGTTATTTTTTTTTTTTTGTTAACATAGTTTTTATTTTTCAAGAAATTAAAATAACACCGACTGGCAATCGCTGAGCACTGCTTTTGTGGAGTATAAACTGTTTAGGAGAGTGCTATATTCCACCAACAATTTCGTTATTTTAAGTCCATAGATATTGCATACGTAAGCAAAAATAATTTCACTCGCTTAAGCGGTATTAATGATATAGTCATCCAAACTGACATTTAATTTTTTGTTTAAAAATATTACAATCACCTGAACCTAACCCGCGAAATCGTTTGTGGCTATATTATAGTCTGGGATATCGTCAAAAATATAATATTACATAGCTACAACTAGAAAGGTGATCAAGCGTAGTATTTTTTTCATTGGATAGTATTTTTTTTAGTTCATCGTCCTAGTGTCCTTAAAAATATGGTTAAGCACATGAAACTGTAGGTACTTAGTTATTTGAAAAAATATCACAAGCCATAAAATTATTATTTTTCATACTTTAATTATTAATTTATATTTTAAATGGTTTGATCTATTGCATTTATAATATATTAGTATATTTTACATCTATACACTATAGTGATTAGTAGATATACTATAGTAGCACAAATATTTTCCTACCATGATAAAACTCTTTATACCTATGGCAGAAGCCAAAATCAAAAACTAAATTAAACTTTAACTTTTCTTTTAGATTTGTCTTGTCACCGTGTGTAGGTATAGAAGTTAACACCGTCAACAAGTTGGTCACAATAATAATAATAATAATTATTATTATTATTATAATGTGCTGCAGCGCGATGATGCTATTCACCATTCGCATTTTTTTAAAATACAAACCGTGAGTCATATTGCTGTCACGCGCGTACCTATCACCGCACCGTATATTCCGTGTGTACGTAAGGCACATTCGAATGTGCAAAATGTGTGTGCGCGATTATTATAACAATAATTATTGTACCTCTTTATTAAAAATAATATACCGTATACAGTTATAGGTACGTACTACTACGCCAACGCTAACTGTAGAAGTGCAGACGTGTGTGTGGCGGAAGGGGATATCTCGTACGTGCGATATTATATTTTATAACCGTTTATCTTTTTTCCGCAGTCCGGAACTGCGTGTATCCGGTTGAACTTAGATTTATATTATATATTTTATAATATTATATACCTATCTCTCTAAACTTCTTATATTCACATGATAAATCCGCCGGGCGGTAAAATACGTCTCCGACTATCCAATATCCATATGTATACCTATATCGTATATAAGTTTTTGCGGTGAAATGTTCAGCAGTGAGTATATTATATATATAGTGTAATACATATGAGTGTGTGTGTGTACCTATATACAATTATAAACGAGAAAAAAGGAGTGGATAAGATTATCATTCTTTTTACTTTTTCTTGTTTGTCCGTTTCCGTTCGAAACTAAGTGTTATAGGTATCGTACTGTTTTTTTTTTTTTACTTCAAGCTCCTTAATTTTATATATACTCTACGGCGAATATTTTTTTCTACTATACTTTTATGTTACTCATCATTTGTCTCGCCCCCTCCTCCCGAGTTAATCGGAATAACAAGTGTTAATTACACTAATGAGAACTAAAAAGAAATTGTTATTTAACGGTGTTAGCGTGTAGTACCTACTCTTCATTATAATAGTATACGGGTATCTGCTGCCATAGTCTAGTAAGTACCTATCGTATTAATTTCATTATTTCCGTGCCCCGTTGAATTTATGTATTTAATAATATAATAAGTAATAACTGTCTTGGGCGGGACAGATATTAATTTGTTCATATTATTTATAATACCGGAATTTTTTGGAAAACGCCTGAATGTTTGTTCTACACTTTCATCGATACTTATGTACAATATTAGGTACCTATAATATGTGTGTATATTTTGTACGTATATATATGCTAATTTTAAATGGCACAGTTGTTCAAATATATTAAAGTAGGTATACTACATACAGAATTTGAAACTAGAGTTTGTCAATTATCGTGGATATGGTGTGTGTGTGTTTATCGAAAAAATAAAATATATACGATTTTGTGTAGCACCGTTGTTGGTTTGAAATACAATGAGTGGGTTTATATAGAGATACGTCTAATATATACAATGTATCTAATACATGTGTGCGTATTCAATTATAATTATTATTGTCATTATCTATAATAAAACTAAAAAAAAATCAGTTTAATATATTAGTAATATACGATTTTAGGTGCAATTCAATTGCATTATTTTAGACGCATAATTTTTCATGATAAATGCTAGTTGTATATTCGTATTTCTTCGAACATCGAACATCGAAAACCTATTGGCTATTGTATTGTTGTTTATTTTAAATACAATACAGACACAATAATGTAATATAAATGTAAAGCTTTGTGTATTAGATTATCATTTATATAATACACAGTTAATCTTCGTTTGTACTTAATTTGGTTCGTCATGATAGTATGATAACGAAGTACAACCTTCGTGGTTAATTTTGGTGTGTCTATCCATACAGCCCTTTCTCGAGTGATATCCCGTGTCGATAACGTCGCGTGACAGGGTCGTCGGAAGCCAAAGTACGTCATAGATGGTTAGGTACAAATATGTCAAATATGCGTCAGAAGTCCTTTTTGTGCTGTTGACATAATATTGCATTTTGCATTATTATAATATTCTATAATAATAATAATAAACATATAGCAGGTATATATTATATAGTATATACCTAAAGTTATAGCACCACTGCAGTTAATAATAATAATTATTATTATGAAAAAAACCCCTATTATTATAATAATATATAGTGCCATCGACTTGCAATTTTCTACAAACGTATATTATAGTGTTATCGATTTCAGCTTTGCATCGAAGTCGAGTTTGAAACACATTTTATGTAACTTTGCCCAACCGTGTTTGAAAAAATAAACTTTCGGTGGTTAGAAACTGAAACGTTTTCACGATTGTGTTGAATGAGTTGTGACTTGCGAGTGGCGGGTAATTGACTTTGTGAACTGAGTGTTCAAAGGAAGTTATTGTCACACGTTTTTCCCGAAACGGATATACCTAATACGTTGTCTTATAAAACCTATTTATATATTTGTTAAAGTGCTAGTTGCGTTAACTATATGTGTAGGGTGCTCTAGGAATGATCAGCCGAGAGGCGTTTGTTTGTTTCCTGTAAACGTCTGGAACATCCGGTAGGTATAAAATATGCTTAAATGTTGTAGTTTTCGTCCATATACATTTTATAAATGTACACCAAAATGTAAACTATTTCGTTTGATCGTATCTTTCAGGAACAAAATGTTTCTCTTAAAATACCAATTGAAAAAAGTATGACTGCCTATAATATTAGGTATCTAGTAATTGTTTTGAAACAAATTACTAATATTATATTTATACGAATTACAATTACACGAATTTGATAGTTTTTTTAAAAAATTTCGTTAAAATTTATACTGATACAAATAATCACATACTGCTGGGAATTTTTTTAATTTAAAATTAGTAGTTACCTATATATAAAATAGACGTACGTGTACGTTATGCCTTTTTATAATATTTAAATGCAGACTACGCGCATAATATATTTTGATGACATTTCATGACGTCTACCCAATGACCCACATTCGCACACATTATAGACATATGCGTATACTTGTAGTATTATTACCATAACCATAGAGTGTATACGTATTAACAAAAACCGAGCAAAAACAACTATCTACTATTATAAGTCCATATACCTATATAACTTCTAAAAACGCTACAATTGTCATTTTCATCATAATGACGTGACATGGCAAATCCTACATTTGGCTTCCAATAAGTCATCCAATTAAAAAAAGTATAATTCTATTTATTTTTGTTGTACACAAAACCTATACATGTTGACTATATACCTGGTAAATGGGTGTGTATACCTATATATACTATAATGTAAATAGTGACACATTTGTCTCCAAGCCTTTCAAAATAAATTGTATTTATGTATGTTCGTTACATACATATAGTACATAACATAATATTCATGCACATTATGTACCTATAGTATATTACGTATGAGTAAAAACCAAATTAATTATGTTTTCAATGTCTTTTTCAAACGGGTTTAAATAGTTATTTGTTCGATTTATTTTTCATTGAAAATAATTTTAACTTAATCTTTATAACTTACGTTGTTACTTATTACGGCTAAATGTTTTTATAATTATTATATCCTATGTTTTTTTTCGATAAAACAATACTATATTGTTGGTGTAATAATACCTAATGACTCATTGGTATTCCGGCAAACTTTATCCGTCGTCTGTATGACTGTATGTATCATAAATTTATAACTAATTTGATTACTTTAATTTGACTAATTTAAGATAGCATATAGGTCAGAAGGACATTACAATATTAAATTAAGAGCAACTATTGTTAATTTTATATTTCCATTGAGTATTCTTGTTTGACATAGAACAATGATAAATTATGACATTATTAGAAGTATCAATTAAAAATGTATTTAAAGCTTGTATAATTTGACAATATAAAATATAAATTCTATCGATTTTTTCCACAATTCTTCATTATTAATGACTATGGATATGATATTTTATATATAATTCTATAAATATCTACTATTATACGTACTAAATTGAAACTATATAATATATTATATTACTATGGAATTATGTATTGATATAATATTATTAAGACATTTTCATGTACAATTGATTTAAATAAATATATATATATATATATAATATTCTATCCTACATTTCTTATGTATATGATTAGTCGTGATTACTTAGGTTAACATTACCTCATCAATTTACGTCATTATTTTAACGCACTGAAATATAATATACCTATTACAATAAAAATATTTTAGAAGAAAATTATTGAATTTTGGATGGCATTTTAAATAATACAGATAATAGTGTTAACTGCTTAGTGTTAGTGAATATTATATATTTTTTGCCATTATCTTTGAAATTATCTAAATAAATAACTAATAATGTATACTAAAATTTATTTTTTACTTATTTAATTTGGTTTATCCACTATTATTATCCATTCATTAGAAACATGTATTTATCATTGCTATTTGAACGTTGAGTAATTCTATGTATATAGGTAATTTACATACTTAATGAAAATCAGATAATTATAACTATTCTTATACATTAAATGCATATAAATAATCATAAAATATATATTTATTAATTTATTAGTTTTTAAAGTCATATTCTTAGAATTAATTATTATATTTCTTACACTTATTCAGATTAGTAATTGTATTTGTACAATTTTTTTGAGCTCTTGCAGAAAGCATAACAATTTTTAATATATAAAACAACTTTTTATTTGAAGTTTATACTAATGTTATTTCAAGTGTGATACGAGTACAAAAATATTCTAAACATTTCAATTGATATAATCATATATACAATTTCTGGTGCTTCATGAACTATCGACATCAATAAGAAATTATTTCTTTCATAAAACTAGTTAAATATTTTTAGTTAGCACCTATATATTATGACAATTTTTTTTTAATAAGTAACGGTTATTATACGAAATATTGCCGTAATATAATGAATATATTATATACTGGTGAATATTTAAATTTTGAATGTATAAATTTCATACCATTTATCACGTATACCGGAATCTTCAACACTTAAGTTACTTCTCAATTTAACGTTCTGATTACGCTTATAAATAGGTAGATTCATATACTTTTCATTATGCACGTATACGAGTATTAAATAAACTTTAACTAGGTATGTATAGTTTTTCATTTCAATTTCAAGTCATTATTGATTCAATTAATGAATAAATTACACGTGACTGTTATATGTCATATGTTATATGTATACTGCAAATAAGAAAATACACAACGATAAGTAAAGCACCCGGCTATTAGACCCACAGTTATTTATTTATTGCATATTATACATGCCCGAGTAATACTATTATACATTGTTATTTATGTTTTTGAGCGTCTACCGATTGAAATGGAAAATTTGCATTAAAAAAATTAAATTCGTGTGTTTATAATAAGTATGTTCGTTTACACAATCCGTTAATATTATATTTTTCATCAATTCAAAACACTATTTCTCCCGGGTGTACAAAATAATTATAAGTAGATGATATGTATAATGTATTTTAAAAAAAATTGTGCGGGGAAGTTTTCGTGTCCGGAAATCGTTCGTATCCTAATGTCATCGACCTTGATCACAAGCCGGAAGTATATATATATATACATATATACTGTATGTGATCGTGTATGTGGATTGTAATGTGTGCCTGGTTTATCACAAGAACAATATTCATTCACATTTATTTTATTTATAATGACTCTTTGTAATAACATATTATATATTTATATTTATTCTCTATCGAATGCTAAAAAAGACGCAGATTAATAATATTATTTTATGAAAATAATAGTAAGTATACCTAGTATTAATATTTTGGTCGTTTTTTGTTTTATTTGTTTAGCGCACACAGTTGGGTTGCGGTTATAACACTACTGGCGGTAACCAAGGTTTAACGAACACGACCTTTGGCGGAAAATCGGGCACGGTATCTGGCCATCACAGTGGCCCGCCCGGTATGACCGGCAACTATGCTAGTGGCGCCCCTACACAATATCATCACAGAGCGACGGCCGGCTGGAACTCGGCTCCCTTACCTGCCCAACAGTATCGATACGGAACCGGTCCAGTAACGCAGACCACCATGTCTCCGTACACGTCCTACAACCCCAATCCGACAACCGTGAGTACTTTTTGCCTCTTTTTTTTTTATTAAGCTTTTTACTTTATCGAACACGAAATAATTTTGTATAGTCTCCGGTAGCTATGTCGGTAGATAGGTATTTAAATAAAATAAGTCGTATCGGTAATACATTTACAATTTTTTCAATAATACTATTACGCTCGATCGATTTTTGTAAAATACTTCACCATTAAAATTCCTTAATTTTAACGTTATAGGTACACATAATATGGACTTCAGAATTTTTACAATTTTTTCTTATTTTAAAATTTGTTTAATCTTATTGGAATTTTTAGTTGAACACTCGTACACTATTATTACTCCTATTCGTATTCAAAAAATTGTACTTCGCATACTTAGACTTTTTAACATATCACTATATCTGTTATTAATTAGAATAATATATAAAGAATACACATGTAAATATTCTTGCTGTGCTTATTGTTAAACGGCTTATCTAAAGAGTGATTTGTCTATACATTAAGTATAACTAATTCTGACATTACAAATATGTTATCAGTTACCGCCTACTTCAGTTATAAATTATAGTTATTAGTACTCAAGGACAAGTATAGTGTTAACTAGTTGGAACCGAGCTTATAATGCATTATAAGAATATTTCACGGTTTGCGTGGGATTAAAAAAAAAATGTTGAGGTTGGTTAGTGTCAATGACATTTTTACTTTTCATCAGTTGTATTTTAATTAATATTTCATATTTCGGTACATATTCGATTAAATACATATACATCGTATATTATAAATAAATCATTCATTTAAATACGAACCAAAAAATTAATAATACTAATTTTTTAATATGCTGTTTCCATCACGATATTGTCGATATTATATTGAATTATAAATACAATCAAATATTTTTTTCTTAAGCTCACGCCTTTAATAATCTTATACTTTAAATTCACAAACATTATTCAATGTACTGTAATAAATAAATATTGCCCACAATCGTTTCTTGCATGTAATCATAATATATACAGCAGACAAATTTGCACAAAACCAATCAGTATTTATTTATTATTATTATTATTTCACTGCATGTATGTACAGAATATTGAAATATAATATGTCACCACTCACCATCATAATATCATCACAAATATATATAATCCATTTCTAATGTTTATTTTACACCATCGACACCTTCTCATTGCAATACTTACATAAAAAGATTATTGCGTAATTGAGTACCGCTTTTTTTACTTGTTATATATTTTTGTCTATACATTTAAGTTCCACGATAAGATAAACGATCACGAGTCTAATGATTCATATCCAAGACGAAAATACACGTATAAGATGTACTTCGAAACTTTGTAGGATGCCGAGTAAAATTATATTTCTCGAAAAGACCATATTATAATATTAGATTGTAAGCAGAGCGCCCGTACTATATAGTGTGTGCTAAATAGTTATTCGAAACGCGAATGGAATTGTGACGATAAAACATAAAACCATCGCCGTTTATGAAGATTTGAAATCGTCCATTAAAAGCAATCCTCACGTCCGATGTGTGTAAAAATTATTTTGCATATTCATTTGAATAATTTATTGTACAATTTACGATGTGCTATCGCACCATTATAGTGCCAAGACGATGGTATTATACTTTATATACGTAAACATATACATATGTTATATGTATAGCGTTCTTCTCTGGCGTTTTTCGACATTCATTTTGCAAGAGTATTTTTTTCTTTATACTCATTAAGTATATGTTTTTATTTCTTGCAGATAAATTCGCTTTCTTTGTCAAAAATATATTGAGACATATTTTACATTTTATACAATACTTTGAACTAAAATCATGAAATAATGTTTGTACTCTATAACCTATATGTTACATACCAATTTATGAGATACAATATAAAGTCTTCAAAATTGTGTGTGATAAAAATTGTGGAATTGTGGAATGTATGAATATGTGACATAATCCTATTCATTTTGTCACACTAAATTCGGAAGGCCCTGTTTTATTATATTTTACGTGTATGTGATAGTAGTTTTTGAGACAAACAATAAATAAAATACAACAAAATTATCAATTTCGAATTGTGTTTACCGGTTGATGTATGTAAACCTATCTTTTTCATTTCAAGTTTCAACATACCGAAATTACACCAAACTGCAGCATCAACCGTGACACGGATTTAAAATGGCTTTTGTCCAAGCCTTTGTTTAAAAATTCGGCCTTGAGCTTTTTTCCCCTCTACCGCTCGATGGCGTCATTAAATAGAATGTGTTGGTTCATTATGTACATATCTACATAAAATGCAACTGCAGTTTAAGCTTTAATTGCATTTTTCCTTCTATTTTGAATGAATTATAACTCAAGGTTTACGGCTTTTATACATATCGCCCTTCCTCTCCCGACTATATATTTTATTACCCCTCTATACTTTTCTCTAAAATTCATTTTAACTTATATATTTATTTGCTGTTCCACACATACAATTCACGACTTATATTTGTACAACTACTTCGATGTATATTAGCTTAGGTTTCGTGTTTTAGTATATGTATTATAATTATATTATTAAAACGCCATCGTATTTATAGTGTTAATTCTTTTTTAAAATTTTGAATAATATATTCATATATTAATTTATAAACGCAAAAAAAAAAAATCAATTCTTGTTTGCAAATTACCAATAGACATGCTCTTATAATTTTTAAGACTAATTTTTCTAACCTTCAAAAGCAATAAAACTGGTTAACTAGGACGTAACTAGGATTTTTAACTCTCGCTTTTTCGCCTCTGTTAATTTTTATATTTTAATATTTTATATACATATATGGTGTAAACGTCACGTGTTATATTCTTCAGTAAACCAATAATGGTACTATTATTGTTTAAAATGTATTATATCGATTTGTAAAAACAATGAATACTGTTTTCATAGTAATGCCCTATATAGTAATTACTAATTAGTAAATGATTTGTAAATAATTAGTTTTGGCACGTACTTTAATTTAAATTTCCCCGTTTCAATCTGTTTAAAATAAGTAGGTAAATACTAAATAATACAGCGCTAACTAGTTAGTAGTAGATTATATGTGCTTATTAACCATATTATTCATACTAAATTAATACTAAAATTATATTAATTTTTATAAAATAGTTTTATAACGCTTATATAATTGAAGTTAGGTAATATTTTATGCGAATAATAATAAGTAATAATATACACCTATAAATATACATTTTTTTTAAACTAAATAAAAACTAAATAAAATGCTCGAATTTATTTTCTGGAAGGCGGTTTTATGTTGTCAATAGTTATACATATTTGTATATATCTACACGCTGCTGCTTTTCTTTGATTAATCTATTATAGGAATTATATTACTTCTATACCAAAACGGGTTAAACTTTTCAAACTCATCTAATACCACAATATATGAGATTACTCCGCCGCTACCGATTTAGTCGTTACAATTATACGGAGTGGAGCGTTCTATGTGTACTTATACCTTATAACCGCAGATGTCGAATATACAAACTGGGACAAGCCGCTAGTTAAGACACAGGTTTTGCGTTTATATGCAGAATAACCGTATAACTATACCTATATTACTATTATAATATGTTTAGGAAAGAACGTTCATTTTGTTAGGTTAACGATTTTATATTTTAAATGTTGTATTTCGAAATTTCATCCAAAGTCCAATTAGCAGACGTCTAGCCGGAATGATTGATATTATATATATTATATTTACCTACCTTTCTGAAAACTTCCGAGTCCGTTCAAAAACATATGGCGACTCGCTTTAGTTTACACGTCAAACACACACCTACACAGTACTCGCATAATTATAACATAGTTATATATTTCGTATTTAATATATTATGTTTATGTTTTGCGATGAATTTGGTCGTGCCCAATACTCGCGTGTCGCAGTCATAGTCATCACTGCAATGTAGTTCTATATACTATACACTATTGCAAGCTCCGAAGGTGAACCTGTTCATTACGTAAAAATATATTTTAGACACACTATACTTATCGTACTCGCGTAACACTGTGTCGAACCGAAACAAACGCTCAAGATACGTCCAGTACTCCATTATAGGTATATTATTATTTTAGACTACACCAAGTGAGCACGTCGATGAAATTCAAGTGCAAAAGGTGGCTCGCGAATACACGTCAGAGGATAACGTTTCACTTACGAAAAAAACACTACTCATGCGTCAGCGTGAGCGCGTGACTTTATTATAATACGAAATGTTTAAGGAATATCGAATTATTTTTTTCGACCCTAGACTCGTCTCCTGTATCAATTTATTGGTATACTGGGTAATATATTAATACTGCCACACTCATTTCCAAAAATGTTTAGGTACGTATTTAAAAAAAAAAATGACATATAAAGTATAATACTATACTCTAATACTCTATTCTATTATAATACTATTAATTTTATAATATACCATAGTAGTATATACACTAAACCTATACATATTTACATAAAATCTTGTATCTTCTATTTTTGTTTTTTATTTTTTTTCGTACATTATTTTAATTACAGCTTAAATGTTGAACTTCATATTGAGAATATCTAATACTATATAGAATAAATTATTTTTCTTATTAATAGCAGCATTTAAAGATTAGGTATTTCAATAGAATAATTTACCAGAACTTATTTATGAGGTACCTATATAGTTTGCTATTTTACTCTTATATTATGCGAGCTTAAAACGCTATTTAATCATTACAAAAAAAAATAAAATTCTGTGTTAGATGTTTGCATTAAATTGTTTCAAAAAGTATTCTTCTGCTTCTAATCATATATAACTAAAAATATAAATTATTATAAAATAAAATTATCGCATTGGTAAATTAGTATATATTTTAATAATTTTTATACTTTTATAAACTAACACCCTGTATTTTTCCCAATTCGTCGTGTAAATATAAGTCTTCTTTGTGCTTACCCGCGCATGCATAAGTATATATAACATAGAAGAGTGAATACGATTCGTGTGTATAGGTAAAATATAATCTCCCATTTACGATTTTAAGTCGCAACCTTCTCAGGATGCGGTACGATTACAACGAACGTTTATCACCTACCCTAATAATATCACGTCACTTTTTTTTTTATTCTCCGTGACTGGATAAACGACGCGTGGTGTCAAAAGAATATTTTATCGTACGCGACAAATATTAAAATTATATCATAATAGTGTATATTATGATTAAGTACACTTTTCTTCGTAAAAGCTGTATATAAGTAGGTAGTACCAAGTTAAATTACCTAAGTATATTGTTAATTTTCATTAAATAATCTCACGTATGTCGTATGTGACACCGGTGGTGGCGGTGATGGTGGTGACGTGTCAATTATTATCATAATCTCATTTAAGGCGCTTCTTTATGTATAGAGGTGTACTCACTAGATTTAGACTAAATTTTAGGTTCAAGTGTTCAACTGAATTTTTAATATTAATTAGATATTTTATTATAATATGCCGACGATGGACGAAATATACTGGAGATTATTTATTATTAGTTATTACGATTAAACATTATTATTATTCGTTGTAACTCAATTATAAATTAATTATTAAGTACCTACGATAGCAGTTGTTTATCGTTCATATCATAAACCGTTAAAATATGTACTAAGAAATACTATCATCGTAATTATTTGAATTACTTAAAAAAATATTTTAACGAGTAAAAGTAGTAAGTAGTTTTTATACTTTATACATATTATTATAGTTTAATTTGAATCATTTTTACTGCATACTAATTAGCCTTATAAACCTAATTTAAGTAATATAATTAACTGCTCAACTCGACAAAAGTCTACAAAGTTTTGCGTTTGCCCGTCAATCTATTCAACATAAATTTAAGTCATTACCGTAGTATTCAACCTCCAGCAGATTGGGTTACGTTACTTAATTAAACCCATATTGTAAGTTGCTTTACTTGCTCATTTACTCAAAATCTCACGAGTATAGTTTTTATTTATTTATTATTATTATCACTACATATAAGGATTGACTACATTCGTTACATAAAACATAAAATACATTATTTTTTTGTATTATAGGTTACTTCGTTTACAAAAATACGCGTCTGTTACCATTATAGTTTGTTTTTTCATTGTTTAATTTAGCATAAACTGTGATGGATTAAGACTCGTTGTATAGGTGCCTATAAAATTTATTTATTAACTGCTTTTTGAAGATCTAAACACTTATCAACAAATCTTTTCTTACCTAATTAAACAAGTTTATTAATTAACGAGTTACTTTTGAATTTTACCTAGGGTTTATATGACTAGGTTGTAAATTAAATTACATGTTGTTTAAAATATATATTTTTTTTTAAATCATTATTTTCCTTTATGTTTAAAAATAAAGCACAATAATAAAATAGTTAAAACTTGTTGTGTAGTCATTACCGTACTTAGATTATGTATTACTTAAGTATGTACGTATAATATATATTCTTTACCCCGTGTTTAATAAGTAAGCGAGTTTTTTTAGTGTGATAAGTTACAATAATATTTCTCACCAATAATTTATCTTGTCGTAGCTGACCATATAAAGCAACTAAATATATGGTTGTTCAATATAATTTATTAATGTTATGATTTTCAAACCATATTTTAATGGAATACTTTTCAATACATATGTAATAAAAACATAGATAATATATTTTGTTGTTTACAATGAACCATTTTTAATTTATTTTGTGAATATTTTATAAAGCTTGGATTGATTTTTAAAAATGTATCAATTGAATATGAGTTCACCCGAGATATTTGCTGTCCTACAATTTCGACACCGGATAAAAACATAAACGGTTTTCTGGACGTTGGCCACGGAAATTCGCAATAAAAATAGACCAACGCCCCCTCTTGTACTATACACACATGGCCCTCAACAACTGCACTCTTCGTGGTTATATGCGATTTTGGCACTCCCAAACGATAATCATTATACAGAGTGATTACACTTTCATGGCCACAAATGAGTCTTGCGTATTGAGTTAAGCTAATTTTAAACCTTTAAATGACATCTTAAACTAGTCGGTGGGTTAAGACACCTGAAACTTGTACGTATATTTCCCTTGAATACATATATTGCTGAAAAAATGCATTACATATGTTTAATTTTTTTTTTCTTGAATGTTTTTATATAATATTAATATTACATAGTTTAATAGGTATTAAAAGTTTCTTATGCGGATAAATATGTACCTATTTAGTTCTGGTGAAGAACTACAGTCAAATTAAAATCAATGAAAACTATTTGTAATACACATACCTACAACTAAATTCATATGAACAATAATAAAATATGTTGTATGAATTGTAGTATGTGTGTCGATCATAGGTTTATAGAATTTCGTTGTAATCGAAACATACGAGTATACGAGAGAGCAAAAATACATTTCACGCTGATGTTTGATTTTATGGAAACATTTTAATATTCTAAATATATTATATAACTTTTTTAAGTGCGGCGATTTTAAACTTTGGTTAAAGTTTGAAACAAGAAACGTGTATCGCTTATTAAATTTTATATGTATCGTAAATATAAATGAATTTGAGGTCTTCGAGTTAAATATCAGAAATATACCTACATATTATATATATATATTATTATTTATTATATCCATTGTATTATCTTCTTTCAAAGTAATTTATTCGGTTTTATAGATCGTTTTTAACTTTTTAAATTAACTAATTAGTTATTTTATAATAATCTCAAGAACTTATAGATTTTATTGAAATAACTAAGCTTTTTAGATGACTCTAAATGGTCAATCAAATAAAAATTTTTTAATATTTTTGGTTTAAATTTATTTTTATACAATAATATATACATATGGTATTGAATAAAAATAATCTGATAATAAACCAATTATTATAATAATATAAATCTATAATTTTTTCTATGTTAATAAAATAATTTATAAATCATATATATATATATATATATATTGGCCAAAATACCTTTTATATGATTTACATATTAATTAAAAAGTAGATTGACTCAATATTTTTTCCATATTAACTTGTGAGTTAAATTGTATTATTTGTTCACTATAAGAACTTCTAGCTTAACGACAGTGCAGTGTTCTATTAGATTAGCTATAATTAATTTTTTCATTGACTTGCCCGCTTTGGATTTTTTTTATGACTACGATGTCGTCTACGCGTTTATCAATATTACTATAGTAAATAATAATATAATAATCAACATTCTTATTTGCCGGGTTTAAATAAGTGACGACAGATATTGGTGAATGTGTATCTACATTAAATAATAACGTCGGTGTAGAGTATATATTAAATTATAATATAAACAAACTGATATCGACGTGTGTATAAAATATCGTTAAAATTACTCTCGTACCTATCTCGCGTGTAACGTGATCTGCAAACATTTGACGTGTAGCTATATACTTATATCAGCTACGGTAAATATTAAATGTATACGATGATATTCAGTGGTAGTCGACCCTCGAATTCGGGATGTGATAATATATATATATATATATATATATATATATAATATATATCGTATAGAGTAATATAATAATATACAATATTTTAATGTATATATATAATACGTAAAATCGTTGAGAGAAGACCAATATGATTGTTGCTATCGAGACGCGATATTTTTGACCTCGTTTCGCGTCCAATAGGTACAATGGTACATATAGGCAATAATAATATTACATACGTTTCATGTAATCTGGGTTTTTGATACATTCTTTTGAAAGTCAACAGCCGTTATGTATATTAAGTATAGATATGTACTTATACTCGCAACGCTGTCGCCGTGGTGCAGCAGTATAGTATTAATATAATCATATTTTCTTCACATTCGACATGGTGGAAGGAGAGTCGTCATCGGTTTATCCCTCTCTCGCTAGTCGGTTAAACACCCGAAACTAAGTTTTACATCTCAATAGTTAAAATTTCAAAACAATTTTTGTTATCTTTATCATTGCTAAAATTGTATAAAATTACATTCCTCTTTTGAAAAATCCTAAACACGCCGCACTACAGATTCTATATACCTACGTCATATATATAAGATAATATTTGTACATATATATACATATACATCTTATTATATAGATAGCTAGAAAATAGTTTTGATCGCCGCACATATGTATGTCGTATTTGTGTCACTGACTGAAGTAACCATTAAATCATATCATGGTAATATTATGTTTAAATTTTTATTATTTTTTTTGGATAGTAGGTACGAAAACTATGTACAAAAAAGTATTTTTGTGGCCCGCCACCACCAGAGTAGGTAACGCGTATGTATATTATATAATATATAGTTACTGTACTACATTTTGTTCACAAATCTCGCTGCAATTTTAGTAGTTTATACAGAGTGTAATAAAAATTTAAATACCTACAGCAATTTCAATGCCATTTAATTATGCATTAAAATGTTTATTTTGGAATTTTTAAGTTCTACAAGTTATAACAGTTATATTGTTATAGACTATATTTTCAAAAACTTAGATTTGTATACTATTTTAGGATTAATTCGTGGCAGCACAATATCTACAAATTCTGTGGATAATGGTTTTACATAAAATATAAGCTATATGTAATATTTAACTTAGTATAGTAGGTACGTATTATTATACACAAATACTTTTTAAAAATTGTATGATTACAAATTTCTTATACACATAATATTGTTTTAAACCTCATAGACTATTACTTATCACTTTGATAAATAATAAGATATTACTCTTTCCAATTTCAATTTATATAAATATATACCAACTTAAAAAAAAAAACATAATTTCCCTAATAATTCATAAAAAAAAAAAAAATTATGATTATTATTTGAAAAACAAGTTTTTATCAAAATGAGATATTCGTTAAAATGTAAAAACCATTTGTGAATACTCGTATAATATTTCTGGATAACACTATTAATAATTCAAAAAAATAAAACTCAAATACTTAATATTTTTATGAAAAGGGTAATATGGGAGTGAGGACGATTGATGTAGGTATAAGTAATAAGTATATTAAGTAATTCGATCAATAATATTTTATAATATAATATACTATCATTTTCTCTTCTACACTTTTATAAACTAGCATACGACTACATAGGTACATTGAAGCCCTTCTACTCGCGAACCTATAATGTGAACAAAATATAACTTCAATCATATTTTCGCTAGTTGTTTTATACCTGTTCAGTGTTCATTTTTAAAGCAGTGTAATACAATAGAGTATACCGCTCTGCCGAATCTTAATATTTGATTACAATAATAAAATATTATAATGTTTACGTAATGTTAAATTATCGTGAACACGGTCACACGGACTTTTGCGGACGGCTGCAGTAGTGTAAATAAAGTGTTATGTATAGGGCCGTATTTAAATGAATATTCAACCAAAGTATATAGCTGTCGTCTGTAGCGGATGAGCTTATCGGTCAATCCATTCGCATTAGAATAAAATCCTGTTTTGTGAATTATCTCGTTCGTTTTATATTATTACATGGGTATAAACATATTGATAGTTTATTCCAAAAGCTATTAGTATTTCTAAAAATTATTATTTTATGTGATTTTAATTTGTTTCTAATAATATTTTTGAAAAAAAAAATTGTATATATATATTTTTTGTTTTTTACGGTTATAGTTTATTAAGTTGATTACTTTTTCAATGACAATTTATATTTTAAATTTATTACTCAAAAGCAGAATATTTTTTAAAATGCCTTAATAACATTATTTTATATAAGTATAGTACCTAGTGTTAGTTGTATACTAATATAGGTACTAGTATAATATGAATTTTAATTATTTTATAAGTTTAGATTAACTGAGTGGAATGGTACAGTGGTAACACAAAAATGTTTGTCTACTAGTCCGCTCATCTAAACTTAGAAAATGGTAACTACTATTCCTATTTTAAATTTTTATTTATCAAAATCATCTGGATAAAATGTTGATCAAGAATATGAACTTAAAAATATATTTTATCATTCAAAATATTAAAAAACTACTTTAAAAATGTCATTTAAAGTATCGTTAATAATAATCATCGTTTAAAATGTGTAATGAGTACAACAATATAATATAATGAGTTTTTTTACGTTAAATTAATCATGTTAGGTTTATATTAGCATACTCGTATTTCGTATAGTTTTGTCATCGTTCTCGTTAAAAAGTAATATTATTCAAACCTGTCTGTGTCACACGATTCTTATAATATACATCATCATCGTTATCGCCTATGTCCTGTAATAGCCATCTAAAAAGTTATGGATTCGTTTAATATACTTTCAGATTTGTTTCTTGGATAAAACGTAAATGTAGCTATTGAGGATTAATGAAGATTAATGAGTATTTGTGAGATTAAATGTTTAAAAAAAAAAGCCGTTGCTCTAATAGTACCTTTATCGAATTGAGTTTTCGCTGAGCCTATCGAATCTATTCAGCCTAATGATATTTCATGAAAGAATGAATAAACTAAAAGCGTTTTCACATTTTGTTATTATATGTTATTTAGTATTTATTAGGGTCGATTATTTATCAAAAAGAAGAAACCATGATTGTTTTTATGTGTTTGTTTTTACTTTCTGAGATATTCCTATTGGTAACATATATAAAAATGTTAAAAAATATTATTTACATTATTTTACCGAATTCTCTTAAATGCGCAGTTAAATTATTTGACAACTACATTTCAGTAATAACTAACAATAGTTATCTACTATTGAAGGAATGCAAGCGATTACTCTTTTTTGTATATAAATTATGTAATTTTTAGATTGGGAATGCATTATTTTCATAACAATACACAATATAGGTATAATATACTATAGGGTATTATACTTTTTATTCTTGTATTTTTATTAAAAAGATTTACTTCTAAAATGTTGTATACATAATATTTTTAAGTACATATATTAAACTTAATAAATTGCCTATATTTTTTAACAGCTTCTTTAAATATAAGGAGAAACTTAACATATATAACTGTCAAACATTTTAAAAGAAATGTGAAAATGAAAGAGGTCTAGCTTAGTCGAGTTCCATGAAGTTCCGTTCTTAATAGTTTTTGGAATTTTTGCTTCCTGTATACCGAATATTAAAAAACATCGCACTAATGAAAAATGTAATTATAAATATAAAGCATTATAAGAAATTGATTAAAATTTAAAACCACAGGACTTATACATTGTTTAAAATAATAAGAAACAGTAATTCTTAAACATACCAATTCACATTGTTTTTAAGCTTTATATTATTTCTCCGAAATAAGCGCACCGTGTTCATAATAAAACTTTGACATTTTAGAAAAATAAAATGTTGTAATTCCATTAATGGTGCAAAAGTTGTCGTTGCACGTACCTAGTTCTTCGCCGTGATACGTATTGGAAATTACACGAACTCACGCGTATAGATATACAATAATATTATACATATAGGTACCTACTGTTGTACACGCAATATGATAAACACGAAAAATACATTTTTTACCATCTAATAATTTGAAATTTGAATTTTCGAGACGACGGATCAATAACCATTGCAGTTCCGGAACTCAAAGAATATCTTTAATTAAAAAACTATTTCACTTGGCCTCATGTACAGCAGCTGCGCGTATACAACGGCGAGACACTTACATATCTATTATATGAATACTGAATATAGCGTGTTTTAAATAAGAACAAGTATATTATATTATAAATTGTAAACCTATAATAAAGTACTTAGGTACCTGTATCTTAATATATATTGTATACGGGTACTATGCATATACTCACAGCAAATTTCATATAATATGGTATGTGAGAAAGAGCTTTTATTAACCGTATTGGTTCAAATATGAATCACTTTTCGAATGATTTTCTATCAATTGTCGCACTGCTTCTGCCTATGTCTATGTACAGTAATATACATATATATCTAATTATGATGATGAAACGCATACAGAATTATGTTATATAGGTACTTATATGCATGTTGCATGTATACTTTTCGATTATTTCTCTCGACATCGTCACTTTATAATAGTTTATCTAACGCCACCAGTGTTTATGAAACTTTGTCGTGTAGGGCATAGGTAATAATCATGACAGCCTATTATTTATGACTAAAGTACGGTTTATTATTTTACATAATATAATATTATAATATTATTAAACAATAGTGGTATCGCCCGAAAATTTTAGTAGTCCGAAGAGAAAAAGATATAATTATGTGTTATACATAAAGGGTAAATGTGTATTTTCTATGTGTGTGTATGTAGATACTATGTTTGCCAAAGTAAACCTAGATGAATATTGTACATTGTACGAATCTGTAAAATGTCAATTTTAGATAACAAGTATAATATTATGACAGTCGTGTAACCGGGTGATGTGTGGAAAAAAAATAGATAAGATACGCCTCAAATGTCGTTTGACGGACCCGGTTTATTTGATTCAATATATATAATGTACACGAGCACATTGATAAATAATTTAAGTTTCCGCAGACTCATCCATGTTCGTTTTTTACGTTATTGGCACTTCTCATATTACCCACGTTATATTATAAATATATATATACATATATTCATAGAAATATTGTTACAATATTGTCCTATATTATATAATAGTTGAGATATGATACACGCGACAACTGTCGCCGCCATAGGTTTCCGTACACTAAAGATAATGAAACTTAAGTGTAACGCATATAGAAATAGCCATGATGTTGCTCATCTGCAATTTTCAGGCAGTTGAAGAATATTTTATACTTACATAATATAAACTGAATATCACTGAAACTTACACAAACATATTATACAACATGTTATATATTTTATAAAACGATGAGCAACTTAATTTAAACTTTAAAAATTAATGTTTATATTGAAACACCAAAAATACACCGATTTGAAAGTTTATAGATTTTGGTTAAATATTCTGATTTTATGGTTACAAATTAGTATAAATTTCTTAATAATTTAAGGAAGGCTCGACTTAAAAATTTTAATTTTAGGATACCAAGCTGGTGTACCTACCTTATATATATATATATTTGTTAGAAAACCAAAAAAATTGCATACGATACTACGCGTTATTCTACTATAAACTGACCGGCAATTCTTTATCTGGATATTATATTAAACTCTGTAGGATTCGCATAAAAATCATTTTGAAATAAAGAAGCTATGACTTGATGAGGTCAATAAAATTTTTTTATTATTGTCTTTATTTAAACCAATAATGTTTTAATGTGGATTGAGTCTGTAGGTTATTTGAGAAAGGAAACTAACGTAACATTAGTTTAAATTAACGATTGCCGGTCGTTTGATATATTTTTTAAATGTTTTTGGTGAGTTTTTCTACAAATACCAATCACTGGTATTATACGTATATATTAACTATTTCTTGTTGTTTATATACTAAAATATTCAATATATTATACTATAATTGATGAATCACCGATTATTGGAATTGAAATTACCGTTATGTGTCCACATTTCTAAAATAAATTAATTTAATTGGATTTGCGATAGTTCTATATTAAATTATTAAAACACCTAACAGTAATAGTTTTATAAAATTCTTAAAATGGTTTTCATGATAATGCATGCACTAAATATCAGCGCATTTACATCAGAAGTAGGTAATCAAAACCATTGTACCGTAGATTATTTATTTGTTCAAAAATATTAAAATATTATAGTAAGTACATTAATCTTATACAAACAACCAATCTATTTAAGTGTCTAATGTATCTAAACTGATGAATATTAAACCAATAATAAATTATAAAATAATTAATTGTTTTCTATAATAGCAATGGGCAGGCAATTTTTTTTTGTTAATTTATTCTCATTTTTTACTTTTTTTTTTAATGGACTTTTGATAAATTTTATTTATGCATCATAATTTAGTCCTTGTAATAATAATCATAACAATAATAAAAAAAAACTGTTTTTTAAAATCAACAACTACGACTATAGCAAGAAAGAGCAACGGCGTGTGGCGGACGTGCTATTGCCCTTGACATTGAACGCCGCCGTCGTGTACGACTGTCGAACGGAGCCGGGTCGCGGCGGGCGGTGCCCGACACACACGCAAACTGCATCGGTGGCGGTGAATGACTCTTCTCAGCGTGTGCCAAACGCGCGCGCAACAAGTCGTCGCGGTTTTCAATATTTCCTCCCTCCCCCTTATTCTCCCACCAAAAAAAACAAGTTTTCATATGAGGACCCCCGGTACGCACTACCTAGACCCTCCCCCCACCAAAATATCCCCGCTCCCTAAGTGTTCAACGTTAAGTCGCCAATCATTTTAGAATCAAAACAGAACCGGGAATGTATTATTTCTGCAATGATGGGTTTTTATTGAATTTTTTTCATCAGTTCTTGACTGTTATCATTTTTATGATCACGTGGAACACGATTTCCCGAATATTAAATTATAGATTACCTATAGATTTTTATAGAATGTAAATGTATTATAATATAGTTTCTCTATCTGCATGTGGATCAAAAACGTTGTACGAGTACCTACAAAATAATATTGTTGTAACCTATTTTTTATTGGAGAGGTCATTTCCACTGCGATGCACAAATATAGACGCGAGGTAGTCGTTTTTATCCCCACTGTGTTGATTATTTAATAGACACATGGGCGGAAACATTATCTTCCAAAAAATGTACAGTTCAACTCCACAAAAAAAGGAAAGTGCTTTTGATTTCCCTTCGAATATTAAAATCGTACATTATTTATTTTTCAAATATTATTATTATTTATTTGTTTATGCATAGAATTGTAACAAATGATATTTGATATGTGTACCTATTCTTATTATGAATAAATATGATAAATATACCTATATATTATTTTGACTGTCGTCTGTCGTCTGAAAAAAATGGTCTAGTTTTGATTTATTTATTTTTTCTATGGAGATGAAGAATTTAAAAATACAGTATTTTGTTGTTGAAAGAAAAAATAAATATTGTGAGTTCGTATTTTATTTTTTGTTATTTCTTGTGTATTATGATTATCTGAACTTTAAATCGATCATATTGAAATTAATGTTATTAATGAATAATGCAAAGACATTTTTTAAATTATAGTTTTTATGATATTTTGGACGTTTTGATTTTATTTTCTGAGTTAAAAGTAACTATATGTCTAGTCGATGTCTTGTCTGCATTTTTTAAATATACGTTTAATATCGTTTTTCGTGTTTTTGTAGAAAAAAGTAATTTTTTTACTTTTATAAAATTTGTATCTCATGTTTTTTAAAAAATGTTTACTCAAAAACTCGTTATTTGTAATTATATAATTATTATTAGCTTTTAATACGTTTTTCAATACAGTTTGATTACATATACCTACGACCATCAACCTGGTTCCACAATCTGCAGCGATTAGACTGTCTCTTTATCTTACGGTTAGACGTTAGACAGGCCACTGATGTTTATTACACTCGTTTGGCGCCTATAGTTTATTGCATTTTTATCAACGAATGCATATAGTCGTAGGTATACGTGTCGATTAATGATACACAATTTAATAGTGATGTACTCCTTATTCTCAATTAGTTGCTCTCGAATTTTAGTGTATATATATATTCCTTCTGCGTTTTTAGATTGCATTTGAATCAAAGATATTTTGAATGACTAAAATATGTTACTAAGTATTATTAGAATTGTTATTATTTTATTAGTTGATCGTGATTCGCAGTTAATATGGAAAACTGGATAATTTTAGTAAATAACATATTATACTCGTATAGGTATACCAAATAATATTATAAGTATAAAGTATGCGTGTGGTTAATATTATGCAGCGAGATACATAGTATTATGTTCAGTCGTGTTTACGATTATGTGCAGTATGTATGATTGTAATAATTATATGAATTGCGGAATTTGATTGCAGCATGAGAAACAAAATTTATTTCAGTTGTATACTAAAGTGCAATACGTAGATTGAGAAATCGTATGCACTGAGAACGCGTGCATTTTCTATTAACGAAACTATTACAAGGATATTGTTTTTAACGCAGAGGTGCTCACCTGAACTTGAAATGCTATATTCAATATCCGATAAGAGTAGATTCTACAGTATTTCGCTAAACCTATAGATACACATTATAAAATTGAGAATATAAGTCACCGATTAAAATAATCTTAAAATTATAGCATGCAAACAATTATTTATGTGTATATATTAAAAAGCTATTTTTAAAAGTATTGAGTGTTTAAGGCTTCAATAACAAGGGTTATTAGCCATTAAACATATTAGGTATATATTATATAGGTTAGGTTATATTTAAAATTACAATTCACTAATAAAATTGGTTATATTTAAGAATGTGATAATTTTATAAGTTTAGCTTTCATAAAGAGCTTCTATTATATTGTGTGGCGTGTTCAGGTCACTCCTTTACTATTATATGTTTGATGGTTAATGGTTTGTGGCATATATCGCATATTGGTTGAGGCTCTTAATTGATTAAGTAAGAGTATGTGAAAAAGAAGTGTTCAATAATTCTGATTGCAATGTCTTTTCGTCTGTTGAAATTGGAAGGGATGTACCATTTTTTTGATTGTTTTTTATATTTATATATATATATATAATATATATATGTATTTTGACTTTGTTAGTTGTATAGGTATTGGATTCCGATAGTTTTGTCAAGATGAGAAGATTTTGTTTTTAATATAATTTTTTATATCACTAGTGGTTATGGTATTTATTGTGGGGCTGGGAATATGTTTTGTTGCATGATCGACGTATTTGTTTGATTTTCATTTCCACCAAAATTGGACGAGACCCACATGAATACGACGTTTTTATTTGATCGGATTAATTAAGTCTGAGTGTTTAGGGTAATTTCATGTTTTGAGAATGGTTGCTAAATGTTCTTCCTGCTTTATTATATATTCTATTGTAGAAAATAACGAACGTATTATCTTGAATTTGGTGGTCGATTTCTACTATCGTTATTTATTAATCAATTACGTCTGGGAAAATGCTATATTGGTAATACTAAATTTATAAAAAATGGTTTCTCGTATCACTTTAAAACAGTCGTCTATACCTCGACAACATATTATACATAATTCGTCTGAGTCGTAGCTATTTGCAATGTGTTAATCTACCTATATTATCTTATTCTCGTTTTTTTATTATCGACTCATGTTTTTATTTAACCTTATTACAAGTTTAAACATGTCGTAATTGTATCACTGAAACATTTTACCATATCGTGAAGTCGTTACAGATCTATTTATAAATATAAATCGTCTGTATATATAGGTATCGTAATATATATCGTCTGTTTATATTAAAATATTTGCTGAAACTTGCAGTAAACGTATAGTGAACATAATATTATTTAATCTGTTACTCTGAATATAGGTATCTCGGGGCTCAAAGTTTTCGAAGTTAAAGTTTTGTCAGGCTTGTACAATAATAATTATTACCAGTAGATATGATATCGAAACTAAGTTAAAAAAAATTACACAGATAATACTAAAAAATATGCACAGTAATTTAAGTTGTATAGTAAGTCACTGTACTGACGTACTGAATTATAATTTATATAAGCTGTAATATCATATTATATAATAATATAATTTAATATACATTTATGTATAGGTATATTATTACTACCCGTAAATGTTCTAACCGTGTTTAAAATTTCTCTCATTATATTGCAATAAAATTCTATGAAAATATTTATATGTATACATAATATACCTTATATTGAGCGGTGCATAAACCAAGCCCAACCATAAGTCATAATCGACCGGCGACGAGAATAATAATAATTATTATAATATGAATTTTTTACTTATCTATAATAATATAGTATACAAACGTTGATTTCTTTCATCTCCATCGCCTTTCCACGTCGTTATGCATCATCCGTTGCATCTGATATCACAATTTCACATACTGTTCTATAGATGTCATTGTTGGAAATCGTCTCGTCGTCGTTATTTCTCAGAAAAATCCAATAATAAATCTAGAAATCTAGTTCAATTCCGCCGTGCCCGCGGTGCAATGAATACGACACTATACTCTGCTATTATAATAATTATTATATTATTACACGGTGTTTGTGTATAATATGTTTGTACGATGCGTATCTTATCTATACATATAATTGTATTATGCATTTTTTTTTTTTTTGTTTTTCGTCGCAAACGGTAAACAACTGAAAAAAAAAAAAATAATAAAATAAACCATTACTCATCGTAATAGTGTTATTTGTCGCGTTATACCCACTTTCTTCTGTTGTATACGGTAACTGCTGCACAGCTCGCCATCCACCGCGTGACCCGGAAAATGCGTTTTCGGAATAATAGTTTTCGGCGGGCGGCTATTCCTGGAAATTCACGTTACGCTGCGTTCGGGTAGGTGTGTGTGTGTGTGTGTGTGTGCGCGCGCGCGCGCGTATATACAAATAGGAAAACACGCAACGATTGTTCGCCGGACCGATTCGCGACTTGGCGAATCTCTCGGTTAATTGACCTCGTCACCGCGGCTATATTATAATGCGAGGTATTGCCCGAGTCTTCTACGAATGTTTCCAGAGAAAGGAAAAATTAACGGTGAAACGCCGCGAAACGGGCTTTTCGGCATTTACAATATATAGGTAGTACAACGCGTATTATACATTATTATGTCGTTATCGTCGTCCAACACGTGACGAGAATATAGCCTATCGAGTTAACCTGCAAATAATGAACAAATGATCTCTTTTTTTCTGAAATATCCAAATTTCCGTATTTCACACTTAGTCCTGAACCCCCTTTATATGAATATACAAATTATAAGCATTGTTAGTTTAATATCTCTTTAAAATATATATGTGTGCTGTAATTTGTTAGTAATTTGTGCCACTACTGCCACACAATTGTTACTTGGCTCTATGCACTTGATATCTAACTCAATTTTCACCTGGAGAAGTCTTTTAGCGCGTTTAACACTTGATAAAAAAATAACAAACTTATGTTAACATTAAAAATTTACAAACTCATTTACTAGGTACCTATATATATTTGTTATTGCAATATAATTATAAAATAACGTTTATTATAAATGTTTTAAATAGTAGGTATATTATTCTACGATGATGATTGTGAGTAGTTCATCGGAAAGCGATATAAAGTATTATTAATTAAGTGCATTATAATAATATTTAAAATTTAAATATATAAAAAGCCTAAAAAGGTTAAAAAGACTAGTGTACTAATAATTACTTAACAACATTTTTTATTACACCAATGCAAACAAAACAATATTTTACTATTTGAACATACATAAAATACATATTATAGGTTTATGTTCTTCCAAGCAACTCCATAAATTGTAATTATCTTTTAATTATTTTTAAATATTTGTTCGTTGTGTAGTAACTGAACAGTAGGCTTAATTAAGGAAATGTCATTTTGCAATTATATTGACTTATGTCACGTTATCATAAATTATCACTGATTGACATTTTAAAAATGAAGTACCTAATCAATATTATTACGATATCGTATGTTACAATTTAATATTTTATATTTTTAAGCGAAAATTAGTGTAATATGAATCTTACATTTTACATTACTATAATTATGTATTTATAATCAGTAGGTAATCAGAATTTAATTTTATTAGATATTCTCATATAAATAACACGAAAAATAGTTTGTATTTTGAATGCATGCAAATATATATATATTATAGTGCAATAAATAAAATTCAATGTCAAATATAAACCTTTAAAGTTTGTCTAATTTATTTGAGTAATATATTTTCAAACTTAGTACACCTACATAACATTTCACTTTTTATCCTAAAATAATATGTACACAATTTTAATTTTTAAGCACGCACTCGATATGATGTTCGCAAACATTTTTCGATTTATTTAATCTAATTCTTTTTCCATAACTCTTACACGAATACTTTTATGGATATTATACCAGTAACGACTTGGTTTATAATTAGTTACACCGATAATTTGAACGCAGGTGAGCGAATTCAATTTTCTAAATGTTTGACCTCAGATTACAAAACAACATTGCACGCTCGAATATTATTTTATAAACAGGTACCTACGTGTTATTAAATAAACCGTGCTGCATGATGGAGTAACATAATCTAAATTAGCCAAATAACGTGATATGTATATACAACAAGTATACTACAAGATATAATATTGTTACAACAGTTATTAACTGTCATATTTTTGTCGTTTTCGAGTCAATATCTGGACCACATACGTTTATATGGATATACGCGTATCATATATTGCAGTATATTGAAGCAATTTCCCATCTCGCAATCATCCCCATCTGGTAACAATATACATACCAATGTGTATTATATTATTATGTATTTTACGGTCCACCCTGCAAATCTGCTATATATAACACAGACTACAGTTATTTACCTTTAAATTTTGGGATCATAATTACGGGGATATTATATTCACCCCTTGGGCACGTGCGGGTGCAACGCTGCTATTAATCTGTATAATCTATATACGTATATATTATGTATATACATAAATAAGACGTACTTATATACCTTTACACGAAACTGGGAAATCGTTTATAAAATATATTACATATAATAAGTTTGACAAATGACGATCTCGCTACGCATTTCTGACCTTTCTCATACTGTCTATTAAGGGCCCATTCATTTTGACAGTTTTGCAGATTGTTTGTATATTGTGTTATACGCACACTCACGCATGTTCGTGCATGCGAAAGAAATCGATTGTCAAACACACTGCAGCTAGTGCTGAAGGATATCTCGAGAAGAAAAAAAATGACATTACCGTACAGTATAATATATATTATGTTTATACATATATTATGCTCGCGGATAGGTACTAGATATATTATATTATGTGCCGTGTTACTGACGTACTTTTCGATCCTATATTGATTGGCTGACAATCCTCCACCCACGTTATCTAGGACCCGTGTGTCAAATATATACAAATATTATAAAATCAGTGTATGCATAGTGCACACACACACACACACGCGCGCGCTTACAAACTTATTTATTATATTATATACATATTTCTCGTATATGATATTACCCCTTGTTGTTTTTGTCCCTTTCGTAATTGCGTACCCAAAAACATCACTGATCTGTATATAGGTCACTCTGCCACTCCGGTAAAGCATTTTTCCCCACTGACACTATTTGTACATACGTGGAGCTCTTCATCTGAACCAAATCGGTTTTAATAAATGAAATAAATCGCCTAATTAAAAAATAACCATTTTGAATATTCTTTAATTAAATTCTACAGATAAATCTTAGTGTATGTGTCACCGGGAGTCGTCTCTATTGGAAATTTAACCACATACTACGTAGTTAAAAGAGTCTATATATAATTAGTTGAAAATTTTCTATGAGTAGCAAGCTTTTTTTTTATTATTATAATGTCTGTATTAACGATTTGACGGGCGATGCCTATTTTTCTGAATGATAGACAGGTTGTTGCTGTATGTTGTATTTAAATGTATTTAGTTATCATCAGTCATCAACTGTGTAAACCAAACCTATGGTTATCTATGGTAGATTGGATAGATCTTTCGGCGTTTTTCTAATATTTTTCAAGCCAAAAGTGCAGTAAAGCTTAAAATTGATATTGAATGTCATCAGTATAGTCGTCAGTCGTTTTCAACAAAAGTCGATGTCTAATTGACGAATCCACTTGATTAGATATATTGTTGTTGTTTCCTCGTAGTTGAGTACCCAAAAAAATCACCGCTGTGTATGGTGTATGGTCAGTGGTCACTCCGGCAAAGCATTTTATACTACTGGTTATACATTTTTCACCGTACGCAAGAGGCTCTCTTGGTCCAAGACGGTTATAATAAATTAAGTATAAAAAGTAGATAAAAACTGCGTCCAAAACTTACAAACCCGTTTTATACATTTTTTAATATTTCATCTCATGAAATATATATTATTATTATTATTTTGAGGCTAAACACTCGAATCGCATATTATTTACCGCTGAATAATGACTAGATGATATCGTATGACGGAGTAATAGTCTATTGTTATTCTATATACTGTACATCTAAGCTTTGTAATGTATAAAATTCACATATTTTATACTTTATAGATCTGTATGGTATGTATAATATAACACCGTATACTGTATGTGTATATCTATTATTATTATTATTATTATCATCATTTTTATTATAGAGAACTATTATGTTACTAATGAGTTTAATCGTTTTGTATGAATGTATTTTGATTTCGAATGAATTTCAAATTTTTTTGCGTGCAGGTATATAATGCAAAGTCATATTATTATAATAATTAACAATATAGTGTAGCCATTTTGGTACTCGTCGTATATCATTGAATCTGTTTGATTTAAAAAATTGTCGTTTTTAGTTCGTTTTTTCTGGTTATATTTAATTATTTATAATAAATAGGTTGAAACAATATAATTACTACATAAATAGATTTTATCTCTGTAATAATTTGTTAGAATTTCAAGGTTAATTCATATATATTTTTTTCAATTTTCTACTGTATTGCGAAAAGCTTATACTGTTGGTTTGTTTAAATTATAGTTATTTTGCTCGTCATTAATAGCAATAATAAAAAAAATAGAATAACTTGAGTCAATAGTCTGCATACCTTTGGTCGAGTAAAATCAATATGACTTCATCGTAGACTCAAAGGTATATAGTTATTAGATCAATATTGATACGTATCAATATTATATTTAGACGGCTGAGAACGATACTTCTTATATTTGTTAACCACAGTCCACAATCAATAGCACAAATTAATTGTACCTCAATACTTACACACGATTTTTAAAAATGTGGAGTCCATTATTCCTATTGTTTTGTACATAACCTCTAAAAGCTCCATATATATTATCCGTTTCTCTTCTCTAGAAAGCAAAAACTGTCTCTCTCCTCTCCAAAAAAAAAAAAAACACCGTTTGTGACTTGTCATATTCATATTAAACAACCTTCCACAAATAATAATGAGCCATCATAAATGCTCGTGTATAATAATGCACCCTTTTACGAAATAATGTATTAATTATTATTATTGATATTCTGATCACCATGTATTTATATTCGTTGTATTATTTCATTTAACAATTCTGTGTATTTACAATTAGTCGGGCATCGATGAGTCACGTGATTGCGATATGCTCACATGACGACAACATAATTTGCACTAACACTAATCGTCAGGAAAATTACATGTTATGATCGTCATCGACAGATTTACGATTGGTATACCTTATACCGTTTTTTAAACCATCTATACTTGCTGGAATTTTAAAATTTTTAATAGATAAATTTAACGGGACAACGGTTTCCTATACATTTTTTTTTTTACTGAATTTTTTCGATTTCACGACTAATATATCGTCATCATGACAGATGCGAAGACGGTTTCTTCTCTTTTATAAATATATTATCTATATTAAATATTTTAGTTATCAACGTGAATAAAAGTAATGAAATATTTGTTTTATTTTAATCTATAACATTTTATTCGTATTTCATGTATATTTATTATATAGGTATACATTCAGTCTATGTTTTTACTATATAGTATATCTAAGTATAAAAATATATAATACTCAATTAATAATAATTTCTACTGAAAGCCTCATTAATTTAATGCTTCGTGTAAAATTAGAGGTCTACAAAAAAAAAAAAAAAATAACCATAAATCATAATGATAATGATATTTTCAGCCACTACTTGTTTTAGAATTACCAATTTGTTTTTTTATCATATTATTTATATTAAATCTTGTTTTATATTTTATTAAATTATATATACGACATACCAATTATTGTATATCTGGTCATTAGATCACGGTGAATCCTTTTCAAAAAGGTTTATAGTAATCATTGGACTTGCTTAAATTTTACGTTAAAAATTGTTTACCCTATAATTGTACCACATTTAACGAATTTTTAAAATAGAATTTGGTAATGTTTCCATTTAAAAATTAATTTTCATGTTACATCTCAGTATCAAGATTTTTTTTTGACTTTGTGAAAACATAAATTTACATTAAAATTAGAATCATAAACGTACACTTGTTGACCAGAAAATAGACTTTAGCTCAAAATAATTACATCATTAATAAAATAAAGAAATACGATGAAGGACGAAAAACAGATATCATTGTGTATAACAAGTAATACATTAATAGTAGTTTTTGACTATTATTAAATAATACAATTATATATGTGATATTAACTATATGTATAGTTTTATGTATAATATAAAACTATGTAGGCATACCTATTATAATATTTTGTACTTATTTCGAAATAAATATATATTATTCGAAGCAGAGAGATAAAATATAGCATAATCATCAACATGCTATAATATGATTGTTCTAAATAAATTAAAAAGTCATTCATAAGTTAGGGTAAATGTATATCTTATCATTGTGAGTACATGACATTATCTACTTGTATATGTGTTCACTTTTCTGTATTTACTACACTATAGGTGACTACAGTAACTATCACGTTTTCAAAATTTAAAATTATAATGACAGATTAATAATAATAATAATAAAAACTATAATACATAATACTACATTGTTCGATCAATATTTTAATTATTGTGTCAAAATCTGCTACAATATGTACCTATATAATATATTATTATTATTTTATTATATTATTTATAAAGGTGCACCGCACCGCGCGCATTTGTGGCGGTGACCGTTTCCATCGGTTTTCGATTTTAATTAACTTTTTAATTATTTAATCTACGAAATTAGGCATATTATGTATATATTATAATTTATAATATAAATACAGGCCTACCGCGTAAACTTCGTTACTCAGTGTTTCCCGTTATTTTGTGTGTGTGTTTTTGTATCCAAATTTTCGGACGTTTTCTCGAGACCACATCGACGAGAGCACTAAGCCGTTGTCAATAACACTTCTCTGTCAGACTTTAATACATATTATTATAGCCAGGGTTAGGTTAACCTAACGAGTAGCGGTTTGCTGCCGGGTGGGTGTCGGCCAATGTCGGCCGTATTACGAGTATTGCAACGAACTAGACGTCATGTCTGGGTAAACAAAATGTAATATATTATAGGCGGGTTACCCACAAATGATAATATATACATATATAATATGACGACGGTGTGTGTATCCTGGCGAAAGTTGTTAAATTAATTTAACCGCGTTCATATTATATATGTATTATATATAGGTAGGTACATGACTCGATTAAGTTTTATGTACGAGCATATTATATAGCCATATACGGTAGGATTAAGGCGTGAGCGGTGTAAGCTCCAGACTACAAAACTGTGATTGACCATACAGATTTGTAGAGACATCGCAATAATATTTTTTTTTTTTTAATAATATATATTTTTCGCAACAAAACACTTATTTTTGTTACAATATTTTGCAACAATTTATTTTGTTTATTGTTTTACTTTTTTGTTCGTATACGTCAAATTAGTTAAACATATTATTTTTCCACTTATTCGAGTTGAACAATAATAATATGGTTTTTTTATATTGATTTTAAAGTGTTTGAATGTTGTACTTACAATAAACTTATATTATAACAAATAAAATATTATTAAAAAAAAAAAGTGTTTTCACAATGAGCGCCAATAAAATATAGGGCTAACCAAGTTGTTCACCGCCTACGAACACTATAGATATTAATCTAGGTCTGTAATGTATTACAATATAGAGTGTATTGTCATATTCGTCCATTTTAAACTGACAGCTTTTTTTCATTTAATATTTTCGAAATATGATTTAAGAAAATACATTTTTTTAATAGAAATACACAACACACATAACAAATATTTTCGATATTTATTAGTAGATAGTATTTTATTGATTTTTATTAATATTCTGTTTCAACGCGGTATGAAAAAAAAATATCTTCACGTTTCTATAATTAATGATATTATACTACTATTAGAGAGTTAATTTATGTGAATATTTAAAAAAAAAACTTGAATCACTATCATTTATATTATGTATTCAAACAGTTATATGTACATTTTAAAGTTTAGGTAGTAGGTACCTATGTGTATAGACAGGCATATTAAGTTGGACGAGTGGGTGTGGACGAATACAAATATACCAAATATACGACAATACGTTATTCGTACATAGTAGGTATATACAGCTGAATAAATGTATAATACATTATATGCATATATGTATAGGTACTGTACATACACTATAGCAACTATATGTATATACGCCCATAATATATATATATATAATATTTCTCTCAAAGAATCGATCGATGAATGTTGCGGTCCTCACAATTTTTTTGAGTAAGCATCTAGGGATAACTGCTAGATAGGTGGGGAGGTAGGTAGGTATATATATTAAAAAATTCCAAAAATCGGTAGGTATTCGAGTAAATGCGCGCATTATTAAAAGATAAATGGGTGGTGCAGATAGGGTGGTTATGACCACGCTTGGTGAATCGCACTGTATATATTATATACGGCCTATATGCGTCGTCGGGTCTAAATTCACCGGCCACCACCTCCCCGCGATGTGCACAACAATATAATAATGGCAATGGCTGCTGCGGCGTCGCCGGATAGGAAAAGAAGTATGATTAATTAGTGCACATTATTATACATACATAATATACGCGTGCGTGCAATATACACTATTGTATATATTACACACACACACATATATTATAATATCGTTTTTTATGAGCAAAAATATAATATCCTTTTGGAGAGGATTTATTAACGAACTATTCAAAAAAAAAAAAAAATATACCTATATTTTTGACGAACGATTGTTATATGAGAGGAGACGTGTGAGGAGCTATATACAACACACACATATATATATTACGATGCGTATATGGGCGTAAAATTTATGCCACTCTCGGTAGGTGCTTGAGTGGGGAGGGACTCGTTCAAATGCCATTCGTGACGCCGCACCGTTAAAAATATTTGGTTTCCCATATTATTATGATCGTCATTATATATATATATATATAATATAATATATTGGAAGATGAACGCCGTTTTCGTGCTAAGAAAAATTGCATTCCGTATATTATAGTCGTCGTCGTCGGGTTAACGGACGGCGTCTGTGCGCATACATATCATATAGCGGTCTTCGAAATTCCAACCAAGGCCATTATATTATTGCAGCGAAACGTGTCTGAATCGTGTATTTCGAACGGTAAACTCGTAATGAATCCTTTTTGTAACTACTGCAGTAGGCAGCAGTATATTATATATAATATTATGATAATAATATTATGTTTTATCGATTTATCATTCATATCTGTGGCTGCGGTATTATAGTAGTTGCCCTATTTTGTGGTTTTTTTCAACAAATATTTTTTCTGGTCAATATATTATCATGTCAGCACAATTATTTTAATCTATTATCTCTAATTTAAATTAAGCGTACTCACTCGTGTAGTATATTATTAATGTACAAAACCAATTTTTTCGATACTTTCGTCAGTTACGTTTTCGAATGCATCTGTCATTATTATAATTTCATTGTTTTGTATGTAGTGCACGATGTTGCAGTATAATCCCATCATTATTGTGTTATCAATTATTGCAAGATTCTTGCACTTAAATTCTCCGGAAATGTACTTATTTAACGAGTGTTATCAAAACCATTTACATATTTAATAACGAAGTACTATATTATTGTTATTTTCTTTCGACGACACGCGATAGTAATATCTAAGTTAGTTTCATTCATATTTTCAGCCGTTTTTGTTGTATTTTTATCGATATATTTTAATTTATTATAATATAATACAGACCCATACACCCGCTTATTTTAATGTACCCATATTCTAACAATGTGATAGCTGACCGCTGCAGGCATTCGTTCCGCATTCTTAAGTAATAGTAATGATAATAATAATAATAAAGATACCTATGACATTTATGATATTATTATGTTTCGGTTATTAAAAAAAAAAAAAAAAATGCAATATTTCATTTTACGGTGTATAATATAGATGTGCTTGTGGCTGGACAAGTCGAAAAACTCTAGAGTTTTATAGTAAAACTTGCATGTATATAATTTTATTTATTATACTATTGTTATATAGTCGCCGTATGGTCAATAGTACGTATATTATATTATACTATCAGGCTTTAAAAAAAAAAAAAAAAAAAAAAACAAAGTAAACAATACAATATACAATTACCGAGAAAACCAAATGATAATCAACGTAGCAGACTACTGCAACATCAATGCCACATAATAATACAGTATACAGTGTACCCACTCGTATATTTTTTTGGAATCACAGTATAAAGAGCTGTACATAAATATATAACAATATATTACAGTTGTTTTCTGACGTGTAAGTAATACCTGGTATGTACTGCTTCTGGGTTAACATAATATACAAATCTTAAACAATTTAACGCGTTCTTGTTTTCCACGCGCCGCATCATGTACTAATTTAAATGCTGGCATAAATAAGTTAAGAGTTTAAGATTAAAACTTTTAATTTAATTTAAGTTAATCTGAACTTTTTCACTTAATTGATATAAACTTAATAAATAACAAGTCGCTTCAATATATAATCCACGTTGCACGTGTTTATAAATAATTAAATAACAAATTTAACAAAATAATAATTGATGATTAAGGTCGTGAAATTTAATCCATTTAAACCATTGAAAAGAAATAATATTTAGTTGTTGAAAAATACATTATAAAATGCATCATATTTTAATAAATCATGATTGAAATAATGTAATTTAAAAATCCATCAAGTCTTAGGTATTTTAAGTAAAAGATCTTATGTAATTAGGTTTGCACAAAATACCCCAGAAATATTTTTACAGCTGATGAATATTACTAATAATATTGAAAAAATTAAAAATATTCTAAATAAATATTTTAGAATTTAATTCAAAAGTTCTTGATTCAAACTTTGTGTTGAGGATTCTAAGTTGTATAATGATTTAACTACAATTAAAATTACGCAGTCTTATTGATGATATATAAAAGGAAACAACAAGTTAAATTCATAAATTTTCTTCTTGTCAGCCATAAAATTATTCTTTTATATTTTGATTCTGCCATTTACGAGTGCGGTATTTATTTAATAATAATAATAATAATAAATACTTTGACTAAAGTACACTTATTGTTAGCAAGTCAATATTTAATTTTTATATACAACTGGATTGAGTAAAAAAAAATTTTATTAAACTCTAACTTAAATTATTTTCATTACTTTTCCATCGACTTGACTTAGTAATCATGCCTAATTTAAACTCGTTCACAATACATCACAGATATTACATTACCCACCTACTGAGTTATTTTGTCTATTTAATACATATTACGTGTATGACACACAGGATTAACCAATTGCGTATATATATTATACAAGAAGACCCATTTCACGACGATAATCCACACACTGATTTGGTCCGATGAGCCCTGGCTGCAAATAATAATGTAATTACTCTCGGTTGCGTTCATAAAACGTATATAATATGCATATAATGGTGTCTTAAGCACAACGCGTGTATCACGCTCGGTGGCTATAATTATTTCACTGTATTATATTATACTGTTATGATGCTGATGATGATGACGTTTAACTGAACTCGGTCATCATCTATACAGTGTGTGTGCATGACGTGTGCTGAAGGATGTTAAATTTTCTACAAATTTGGAAAAAAAAATTTGATTTTATGTATAGTTTCCACCAAAATCGATGTATTTTATAATGCTCGATGTTTTAAATTTGTGACGTATTTCTATATCTTACCGGTCGATTTTAAATTATTTCACTGATTCATTTTTAAAAACCTTTATTGCATCGGAAACATGTTTTTATTTTCAGCTGACAAAAATGAAATTCGTGTTTCCACTTAGATATAAGTTGTATAGTCATGTTGCTTTTTCCTTTTTTCTAAACAATTTTTTTTGGTGTAAAATAGTATAGGACTGGATAGCTTAATTTAATCGCAACCCTGTAGGTTATTATATGGTTTTATTTAAGTCAATTATAAATTGTATTTATTAAATAATTGAATTCTGCAGTATAATTATTAGGAAATAGCGATTTTATTATCTGCATTTTAAATGTGCACAAATGAGTCATTGTCATCGTTATTTCCAATATAAAATATTTGATATGTGTAACGCCAACTACTGTTGGTATGCTTTCCGGTACGTTGGCAGAATTTATTAAAATATTTTTCACTTGTAAGTATATATAATACATTAAATACAAAGTGATTTTTTAATCACAAAACTGTTATTTCCTCGGTTGACTTAAAGCATTTTCTTTGTGTTATTTTAAGTCATTAAGACGTGACATTTTTTTAATAAAAAATTTTTTTTTGGTTCTACTTTTTTTGTTAATAATTTTTCTGGTTGTATTATTAACTGAGCCACGAATACACCTATTTCATTTTACAATGAGGTGTTTATTATTTTTCTAAAGATATTTTTGTTAAAGAAGAAAATAAATCATAAAACCATCAACTTTAAGGGAGGTTTTATGCAAATTGGATCTAGTTTGTACTTTGGTGGGTCAAAAGTAAACATTCATCAATGTTATTTTAAAATAATCGGTGGGGGGATATGAACATTTGTTACAATGTTAGTCTTGTTGTTGAAATAATTGCTTGGTAACTTTGGTTACCAAAAGAATAGAACGCTTCCACTCTCGTTTTTCACTTACACAATGATGTTTTATTATTGAATTATAACATCCATTACAGTGCGTGTATTTAGTGACACGTGGAGTACTCTCAACACTTGCTTGTAAAAAGAGTATAGTTATCTAGTTGACGGTATTTATTTTTTCATTTTATAAATTATTACATTTAATAAACATTTTTAATTTTGTATTCCTAAACAAAATATTTTTGTGAGACTGTAAGAGTTTAAAACATTAATAAGTTGTAAGTGTTTAAAAAGTTTAGATGAGCGAAGTAGTGCACTAACACTTTGCCTCTACACTTCGTTCGTGTAACATTTATAAATGCTTCTTACTAAAACTGGTTTGATATTCAATTTTTATGAATCGGAATTCTGAGTAAAACATTCTGCTTCACAATGTGAGATTAAAAATGAATGTTGTCATTAGAAAAATATAATACCTTGAAAATTATAACTATGTATACATCTTTACAAAATAATGAAGAAAAATATAATTTGTTGATGTTATTAGTTAGTTTGTTATACAGACTTATAAGGGATCTTAAATATTCCATTAACACGTTAACTTAACAAGAACATGTTTAATTTATGATAAAAAATCAAGCTGTAGTTATATATTATATATGTTTTACACATATTATGATTTAATATGACTGTCTATTAGTCGTCGTAGGTTGCATATTATTAATTATTATTATTATTATACCCTGTAGTAGTGCTTTTGTTTTGCGACTGGTGCAGCTTTAGCGTATACGACGGACCTATATTAGAATCGGCTGTGCGCACTAAGCCGCACGTTTTACGACTTCCATCCCAACGGACAAACTTTGCGCCCGTCATTGTATTTTTCGTAAATAATAAATCACGCGATCCTCGTAACCGGCTATATAAAATGTGTAATATAGTGTAATTACATTGTATGTGTGTTATTACAGTGTCGCGTTATCGCCAATTGTGTACTTATCATTATTCGAGGGCATGTACACGGGTACAGGGTGATTCACCAATCTCGTTTGATTGCATTTTGTACCATAATGAATTCATTAGGATTCTGAGTTTGAAATTTTCAATTACCTATATATTATACAATATACATGTCTTGCAAATAACGATATTTTATTTTTTATTTTTAAAAAACCACTAGTTCGAATTTCAATACCTATTTAAACGCATCGAAATTTTCAAAAAAAGTCATTAGATTCAAAATTCATGGGAAAAATGAGATGGTTTTTATTCAATAATAATATGTGTTTTATAATTCCCTATAAAATCACAATTTTATTAAATCGGCAAATCACCCTATGTATAATTATTATTAATATTATATGGTGTTTGAATGTTCATAATTATTACTGCACACGCGTTATGCATATATTATATTATGATATTATAATTATAATATGACCGCGATGCAATATTTTGTCCGATTTCGTTCTAATCGCTGCCAGACCAACGACCCGCAATCGTTGTGGTAATTATAATTCGCAGCAACTATTAGCTATGGAACCATTGCCATCGGATTCCCGCCATCCGCATACAATACGATTATTAGTGAACACGACTCGTTTTCGTTATATTGTTTCGAGTCCATTCATCCGACTTGCTCATTGGGGACTATTATAGAACAATATACTTAATATTGGTAAATAGTAAGGCAATAATAATGTTGTCATCGTTTAAGCTGTTTTGATAACAATAAATAATACGCAAACACTACTTATATAAACTGTTGCTACGATTGACTTTTATCGCTTTTCTTAATATATTCGTAATTGCAGTCCGGTGACCGTTTGATGAGCGCGTGCGTGAACGTGCGTTTCCCGAACTCTAAAAAAACCTAATCTAGCTGAGTGAGTCGACGAAAATCCTATAGGTACGCGATATCGTGCTGTACTATATATAGGTACATAAAATCGATAAAGAAAAAAACAAAAACAAATATTAATTATATTTATATACCTATATATATATATATATATAAAAAAAAACAAATAAGACGAAACACGCAGTAAAAACCTATGTTATAAGCCTAGCGATAAGATATACGTGCATACAAAAATATAATAGCATGGCAGTATTAATGGTTTCTCGCCGACCTTGCACAATAATGCATTGAGCATTTGAATTACCTACCTATAGGTACTATATATACTGCAGTTGGCATTATGCATAATATATGTGCAGGTCATTGAGTTTCAAAAGAAAACTTTACTCATTTTGGTTTCCGTTCTTCGTGTCGACTCAAATGCATTTGTGTGTGTTTTATTTTAAAAGCGGCTTTGGACAGAGGGACGGAGAACACTGCGCAGTTGCATTATATGGGAGTTTGTTACGAACGAATACATATGAAAAACGTATAGGTATCGTAAAAATATGTGTGCAGGATGCATTATATTATAGTGTACAATAGGTACCCCGGTGCTTCGAAAATAGATGAAAAAATTGAACGGATTTTTCTTTCACTTACCGTAGGCACGCCACACGTTTCATTTAAACCGTCAGACATTTTCGTTCGCCATTTCAATGCCACGTAATAATAACAATGTAGTGAGGAATTGTATTATACTCGTATACGTACCTAGCGCAGTAGCGCGTAGGAAATAACACGTCAGATCTTACCTATATATAGTATAATGTTATAGGAGTGTGGAATTTAAGTAAAATAGGTAAATCTAAATATTTTTTATCAGAATTTTTTTAATTTTCAAATAGTGTACGATACGCATTCAATTTATTACCGTCTTAAAAAAAAAACTTTTATTAAATATGTAGGTATATGCTGTACAAAATACAAGTATTTTTTTCTATTTTTTCTATACAAACTCTGTTATTTAAATTTTTAATTGGAAAAATGTTTATCATTATTTTTGAATAAAATAGTTATTGTATGCTTGTAAAAACATTAACAATGAGGGGGTCGTTCGAATTTAACAATTTGAATTTACTCTTACCCTTAAAATTTACCAATATAAAAAGATAACATCTCTATCTGTATAATCATGCCTATATCATATGATGGCAACTAAGTTTTAAAGTTGACTAAATGACCACCCTTGCTGTCAATAATCTCAAAGGCAATATTATTTAGGGTGTAACTTTTAATATTATACATTTGGAATTTGAAAAATGAAAAAAATTCTGATTAACATTAAACGCACAATAATTGTTATTATTGTTATTGTGTATTGGTGGTTTTCAAAAATACCTATATTATGTATATGTGTTACCTATATGTATATATATGTTGATGATTTTCAAATTTGGGATTTTTGTGCGATAAATTGATATGTGACATCTAATAAATTAATAACGCATTTATTTATTTTTCTTTATAGTACACCAACAGCAACAACAGAATACCTACGGCCTCTTCCCCGGCTAACACCAATAATAGTAGTTCGAGCTCAAACACTAACGGTGGAGCTTCATTGCAATCGTCTAATCAGCCGACCACCAGTTCACCGTCGTCAGAATGTCAATCGGCCGCACCGGCACAGCAATTGTCCAAGACCAACCTTTACATACGCGGATTGAACCAAAATACAATGGACAAGGATTTGATCACCATGTGCTCGCAGTGAGTAAAATAAATAATACTATTATTGAAATTATCTGTCAGCTCGCGTTTAATATGTGTGTTGAGTATATACATTATAAGATACTCAACGTGATAATTACCTACAAGTATACCAAATTCGTTAAGCATGAAGTTATGGGCTGGTATAGAGGATTACCAATAGGTGACATTTTTTATGGTTCGAACATCGAAACATATCTACCTATCGGATATTATAGGGCTGTAGGCATATACACTAACCCGGCTTACCCAAAAACAGATCATGATTTTGCACTAAAAAACTGACGTTATATGTATTTATCAGCACTAGTTTGTTTCTCAAAAATATGTTGCCGGGATTATTTTCCTCGAAAAAAATTATGAAAATACACGTCATTGTAAAACCAAGGTTAGGTTAAAAGTACACCCGAAGTCTATAACATTGTTATCTTTAGTATAATTTTTGAAATCCAATTTTAAATTATTCTTATTGTTTGTTCTTTAATGGTTATTTACT
>VUJU01000751.1:40849-84119 GCA_009835225.1 Aphis craccivora | reverse complement strand
TTTTTTATTAAACCATAATGGCATAGTATGTACTCTATAGTATTGTGTATAGCGAATGTAAGTGTATATTATGCACCACAAAAGTACCGTGTCAAGTATTCCGTGCAGTCCGCAGGGTATATATATTATATAATATACATTTATATACGTTCATTATTGTTTTAAAGAATTGTGATGATAATAATTTTGTAACGTTAGTTCTAAGTACATAATATAATAAATAATGTATATAGATTCATAAAAATATAAAACAAATTTTTCTTGAAATAGAACAATAAACTATATACGAGTACATAATTATACAATTACAAAATAAATACTGTTTTATTTATCGATTTTAATAAATATCAATTATATCATATTAATTGATTATTCTTATACACTTAATATGCTATTCATTTTGTGTCCTATACAATAAGAAAAAATAATTAGGTAAATAAACACATGATATTTTTTTTCTTTTATTGTTAAAAATGTTTGAAAATAACTTCCTAAAGCATTTTATGTCATAATATTATACCTATAATTCGTACCTTCACCAGTTACTGTTTTATCCAAAATAATATGTAATTTTAAAAACCACATTCCGCTAAGTAGTACGATGAGTTTTTAGTGTTTATACACTACCTTCTACCACCCTATATATTTACAATGCAATTAAATATACGAAATGTTTTTCGTATAATATATTATACATGTATATATTATTTCAATTTGAATTATTATTACACTGTCGAAAACAGCAAACTCGAATCGAATGTGTAAAATTATACGTTTTTTTTCAAATAGCGACGCGGATGGAGGTATCTAATAACCAGCGGGTTATTTGGGTAGGAAATTTAATTTTCGAAATAAAAATAATAAATAAAAAAAAAAACGGTACACAAATTAATAATTTTTACTGTATACACACAATGTGTCCACCAGAGGCAATAACAGAAAAAAACCTCGAAACAAATAAAAATTACGCCCGCGCGTAAGATATTAAAAAACGTGGTAAAATAAAACAATTAAAAATCAGCTACCCCTAACAACTCACTATTTTTTTTTCTTGGTTTTTTATGAAAACCCATTTTTAGTGGCTCTAAATCAACAGCGAAAATCGCCGATACTAGTGCGGTCCAATGTTATTTATGAATCTAGTTTTTGAAATGCATATTAAAAAAAGGGGCAAAAAATATGAACGGTTTAACAAAAAAATAATAATTATTATTATAATTATTACCATTTGTATCAGAAATATGTTTTACATCTGCCAGTTGAGCGTGTGTACCAGGGGTGGTTAAACGTCGTAAATATCATCAAAACGATTAACTGTATTTAAAAAAAAAAAAAAAAATGGAAAAAGGAAAAATCTCATCGTTTATACATTCGCGTATTTTAAAGTATTATTATGTGCACAGATAGGATATGTCATCAAACAAAAAAAATTACATATTTTAAATTATTATTTATATGAGTAGTTTTTTTTTTCGGAGCAACTTTTGTTTGAAAAAAAAATAATAACAATATTATTATTATTATTATTACAAAACACGAAGCATTTAAAAAGACATGCGCATTCGGACAGAAAAGTTATTTCACTGAGGCGCATACGTCGAAAACGAATCTCGTTAGGGAGATAAATATATACGTGTGTATACTTAAAAATAAAATTATGCCAGTCGACCGGGTCGGGTCCATCTTACGCTTAACACAATCACACACTAACACACGCATTCATTGTGAATATTATTATGAATCCAAAGCAGTCCAATAAATTATAACGGCTAGCCCGCTAGTCAAAACCAGCATAATAATTACACTGTGTTTTGAATTACACAGAAAATCATGAAATACATAAGGTTTTTATTATTATTATTATTATTATTATTCTATTCCGATCTTTTTTCCATTTCTGCCAGGATTGTTCGATAATTTGATATAATGTGGGAGTGGTTTTGTAGTTTTTTTCTTTTTCTTTTCAGGCTACAGAACACAAAAATTATATAAATCCTAACCTGTCTGAAAGTCGATTTACCAGAAGATAACAATTTATTCGTTGCACGATCTAAATAACCCACGGAAATCACAGTTATATATAGGTAGTATTATCGTATAATATAACATAATATAACAGTTTTTTTTTCCTCTTGAAAATGATTTTGAACTTGCATTCGTGATTTTCATAAGTATCTAATACTATTATGTTGCTCGTCAATTTATCGATACAACAAAGACATAATAATATTTCCGTAACTATGCGTAATATATTTTTATACCCACTTACATTATTTCTTATAGTGTTGAATTATTGTTTGCAAAGTTATACAGACATATTTTTTATCAAAATTTATTAGAGTAATTTAATACATTATTTATATTAATTTTGTAGAAATGCATCAATTATGATTATCACAAAGTTTTAATTTAAGTATGATAATCATTATAGCTGAATCTATTTTCTATGTTTGTAGGCCACAACGCTTATTATAACTTATTATAAGTATATTCTTTTAAGATACCTACAGTTTTCCTGCCTTTTTAAACATTAGAACAGTTCGGCGTTATAATACAAATTTATTTTTATTCGATAATTAACAGGATATAACTTTGTGGTGATAATTAGTGTATACTAAAAGTCTTATTTTTTTAATTTTACTATAATTTTATGCTGACTATATAATGTATAGTAAAAAAATGAAAATTGCTTTAACTATTTTTACTATACGAATATGATAAGGTCGACAATAATACAGTACAACGATGAGGTTAGATATAATTCGATAAAGATAATAAAAAGTTTATAGTTTAATTACAACCGTTGAATATAGTTAAATATAGTATTTAATTCAGTGAGTGCAACATTTGTATTCGGATAACGAAAAAGAGAACACAATTACGTGCATCATAGGCAAATTATTAGGAAAATTTAAATAGATGTTTGGAGAAAAAAAATTAGTTTTAATCAGAATAATATTTGTTCATACGATTTTCAGTTACGCGTAGCTTATAAAGATTTATTTTTAAGCAATTACTGATAAAGTTTACTTAGAATGAAGCTGTCCATTTAAGTGCTATTTCTGTTTTACAAAATATGTAAAACATAAAATTTGAGTTAAGCAGAACCAATTTTGTGTTATGAGATTAAATTTTAGAGTGAATTGACCTATTGTTGAATTTCAAACTATATAGTATCATTATTTCGACTTGAACATCTTTTTTGATGTTAAGTTTTAAGCAATATTTGAACATTTATATTATTATGGGCATGTAATTTACCATAAATAAAAATTCTATTAAATGATAAAAATAAAAATATCAAAAGTTAATCTAAAGTTTAAGAACAGATAATATTCTTACCTTAAAGTTTCATATTAAGCCAATTCACTTTAATATTTAAACAATCAATATGAAATGTGTTCCGTGAAATCAAATTTTATATATACTATGTTTATTGAACTGTGATAACACACATATGAGTAACGTCCTCTAAATTATTGTTTGCTAATTTTATATGTATAGTTTAAAGTTAAAATAATACACTTAAGGATTATATTTTAAACGAACAAATTTGCAATCGATTTTACCAAAAATTATCAGAATTAATTATTTTTATTTTAATAATTATACGATATAAAATGGTCGTATAATAACTATAAATACTAATTAGAATTTTTAAATTACAATATATAAAGAGTTAAAGTTATAATTATGAAAATGGTACAAGGCTACAATGTGGGAGGACCACTAGCAAAGAACTTAACACAAATTGTTTATGTATGTTGTGTTGTACATGAAGAAGAACAATAACTGCATAAACTAACATGTCAAATGAATTAATATTTAATGAGCATAAATTAGTTAAAAGTATTTTTATAAAAATTCTATTAACTAATAGTTTTATATAATATCACAGTCTCTATAGATAATAATTTATTAATAAATTTATTGACATTATAATGTGAAGTTATAAGATGCTAAAAATTATATAATATTTTAATGTGATTTATTTTAATTTGCAAACTTAAATGAATAATTCAACATTACATCGATAAGATAAAATATAATCTTTTAATCTTATTTAATTACAATTTCAATTGAATTGCATATATAATAAATTATTTTATTGGTACCTATTAAATTATGTTTTAAAATATCTAATATTAATAATACAATATTTCATATTGAATAATATACAATTTTTTAACACATATAAAATATAAATATATAATTATTTTTCTAACTTATAATTAAATAAAAACTTATTACCTACCTGCTAATGATAACAATCAGAATATTATTAAAATGTATGGTTATTTCGAATCATTGAGTAAAACATTTTCATATAGAAAACCAAACCTTTTCAAAATATTGAACTTATCAAAAACGTCCTCTCTCATTAAATCAATCAAAGAATGTGCCGGTTTAGAATAAAACTTCAAATCTACTCTTTTATTAACCTCAAAACCACTAAGTATAATCTTCTTTGTGATAATTTACATGTTTTGTCACTCTGTTTATTTTAATCGATGACTTATAAAGAAGGTAATACCGTATTATCTACTAATTTAATTCGATTTAACTATAAAGTATTACTATAGTATGATTTATTGATCATGTAACTTTATTTTTTTTCTTTAAAAGAAAATATGTAAGTACCTAGGTCTACTACATATTATATTTCATTTATATTCCTAAATATTTTGAATGGAAGTTGCTTAAATAAAACATTTTTTTTTTTTTTTTAAATAACCATTACTTAACCATTATAAATCCAAGATCTGGTTTTAATAATATATTTCCACTGCAGATTAATATTTAATATTTATAAATTTGTATTGTATTGAAAAATAGATAGACGGTTTATAAATATTTAATTATATATTAAAATAATAATGGTTAACACGTCACTATACAATCCTACGTCGACATGAGTGAAGTGAAACGGTTGTCAATAACTAATAAGCTGATCTTTGTATCTCATTTCATATGCATCCTATGTTTTTTTATTTTTATTTTATGGTACACACCTATTGTCTTATTAGTATAATATTAAATTTAGACCTTTAAATAATAATAAATTTTGATAACTTAGTGCTGGAAACTTATGAATTTATTGAAATTGATTACTTTTAACACCTATATAATATTAATACTTGTCATTAATGTGATAAATTTAAAATTTTTAAATAAAAATATTTCGTTTCAAATTTTAAAATATCTGTGTATGTAAACTGTTTAGTAAAGTGCATTTTGTTAAAAATAATGATGATCAGAACACATGGAATCCATAACTACTACATATGAGTAAATGGGAACATTCCTATTGAAAAAATGTTTGAATTTTTATCAATCGCTTAATTGCAGAAATTACTTGCTGAAGGTACCTATATAATATTTTATTGTAGAATTATATATGCAAATAAGTTTTAGGATTAACTAATATGTTATTAGGTATGTTCGTTACTAATATTTAATGAGCTAAAATAGTATTATAATTTTTAATTTTTGTACATGTTCATATTTAAAGATAATTTATTAAGTCACTGATTTTATAGCATACGATTTAAGTGATACTAAGGTGATTATTTCTAATTTTAATACGACTGCATTATCTACACATTATCGTTATTCCTTCAGGCCATCGAAATAAAGCATAGGTACTAATATATCATTTATTCGCTTTGAATAAAACATACATACAACTATTCAAATTCAGTGTCAATTAGAGATTAAATATTTGTGAAATTATTGCGTTCATATTATAATGCAATTGTTAAAAAAAAAAAAAAACTTATCATTATAACTGCATGTATTCAGAACAGTTGTTCTGATATTAATAGCATTCTATTAAAATTGTTCTTATAATACCGATTAAATAAAATATACACATCATGCTTATATAGATACAAGGTTACTTTTATAACATTATAGTATACCATATTTTTATATATCTGAGAAAATAAATGAAACTATATTTAAAATTAAATTGAACAAAGTATATATAAAATACAACGAAAAAAATATTATTCTTTATGTAGGGTGAACAAATATAAATGAATAAAAAATTGGATGGTTAATGTTTATGATTAAGCAGGCATAGGAATTATAGTGACTGTATAAAATGAATAATGTAAATTATAATTTATTGGATAACATCTGTGGTTTTAAATATCATTTACCTATATACGGTTACCTTGATATCTGTGTATCTAAAAGTATGACTATATATAGCATGTATTATACATGGTATAATACTGTATAACCATTAACCATTTATATTATATAGATTACTAAACAACTAATTAGTAATTAGGTACTCTATGTTCAAAATATCATCAATCACATTTCCATCACCTACCATATAATAATGTATGGAATACGGAATACGGATATATTGTCTTAAATAATAATATATTATATGAGTGTATATATATATAACCAATAAATTTAATATCTGATGTATTGATATTTTTTTTTAGTATGTCACTATACTTTGGTAAAATAATTATTTCATTGTATGTAAATAAAAAAAATTAAAAATATATCTAACTATAATAATATTAATATTATTTTATGTATTCTGTATTATATTTTTATTTAATATTAATATCTGTGTTGTTAAATGAAAACTTTTTTTTTTAATCAGAATTAATATTACACACTCAGACACCAAATTCAATCAATCTTATTTTTCTATTTACAAACATAATACCTATATAATGTATACGTATACATAATATCAAACAACAAAAGTATAAATTCTTAAACGCACAATGGTCAATCCTTCACATGCCGACCCCGGGGCCACTTTAAAAGTATGCACAATTCCATTCTCGATCATAAATTATATCTCAAAATAATTAATTCAGTATTCATTCATGTCAAAATCATTTGCCAAATAGTGAAAAACTTGAATGTAGAATTTACTTTTAGTTCAAACTATACGTAATACTTTTATTATGTTCAATACAATTTATTGTACAGAAATCTCAACGTTCCGATAATGATTAATACGATTTTATTTAGACTATTATTATTATACAGAGTGTGCCTATTACAAATATTTTTCAATATATATGACATTGAGATATTACGTAAAATCGTTGCACTATATCCAGTATATCAGTGATTTTTTAAGTAAAAAATTAATAATTTGGAACTTTTTCATAAGAATAATATGACATGTTATTGTAGTTTATTTTTGAAAATATTTTTAATGCCAAATTACTGTAAAAAATATTTTTTTTTTTAATGGACATATTATGTTATTTAAATTTAAACAAAGGCGGTTTGATAATTTCTGTGCTATGGTTATGTATCGATAAGCTCCACGCTCCACGTTTGGTCCGAACGAAGTCTGTTTTCAGACAAAAACACTTTGCTAACTTAAAGGAAAATGCATTCTTAACTCCTATATCCATATTATCTACCTACTGTTTCTTATTTAAACGAGAATTAATTGAAAACCATTTTTGAGAGTCTTGGTTGTGATATATTGAAAACACAAATTTAATATATAGGTACTAAATGTGAAATAACAAAACCATAATTAATATGACAAAATACTATAATATTGTTATAGAATATATTTTGATATTTGGGCTCCCATACCATGTATAGGCACGGTGCATGTAGATTTAAATATAAACATATACCCTGTATTCACATAACTATAACCTATATCTCATAAAATAATAATATAAACGCGATTATTACAATCGTATTTCCATATTTTATAGATAATATTATAATGTTATGTTATGTATAATATGTACTTTGTTAATAATAATAATAATAATAATATGTAGTACCTATCGTGGAAGGTATGCCGGCAACGATCGCTCGGAGACTTCAACAATGGGCTATGACGTACCGCACGCGGATCATGTCAAAACTCGAGTCTTCCGCACGCGATATCTGGTCGGATCGGTAAAAGAACAAAAAGCCATTAAAATCGCCTACGCGACTGTATAATAATATAATATATAATATACGATATCGTATTACACGAGAATTATTATTATTCTACCTTATAATATTATTATTATATGTATATAGCTGAGATTGTGCGCGTACTACGACTTACCCGATTTTTATGCCGATCCGTTTAGTTTTGCATATAACAATACTACTGCAACAACAGTGCAATGTATAATTAAACTTGATTTTTTGCAAAAGTCCGACGACCACGTCGATAATATTGTTGTATCGTTATCTATATAATTCGTAAACGCATATTATAACGTACTCGATAAAATAATAATAGGTACCGTGATATTATTGTTATACATGTACATATATGGATAAGGTATACGTTTGTCAAAAAAACGGGGCACGCGAGCAAAACAATAACATAACAATGTAGATATATTATATTTATACTATTAAGTACCTATTATACCACCTACCTATGTAGGTATAACCTATTTTTTATGGTAATAAAATATTATATTAAGTACTGTTGTTTGATTTTATACCTATATTTTATTGCAGGGTAATTGTAATTTTTCAAAAGGTAGTAATATTATTATAATATTATATTATGGTAAGTATGGTAACTGTGATTATCATAATATTGTACCTAATCGAAACGGCGTATTATAATGTATTTAGATATGATATGCGTTTAAAAGATGCCGGTCTGCGAGTCCCGTGGTCCATCACAGTCTACACGTCGTCGTCGTCGTCGTGACTCGCGAAAATAGTGACGAAAAATATATATATATACGTTATATATATCATATAATAGTAATAAAAACTGCGCGCGGCCACGCCTCCCCCACCGCGGACGATCCCAATGGCTTGTGGGTAAACGCCCAGATTGACCGCCACCGTCGACGCCACTGCAGCCGCCACGTGGTCTGTTCTGTCCGCCCGCAGCGGCTACCGTCTCCACGAGATCCTATAATATGACTTGTACAAAATACGCATATTATCGCGTACCGACCTACGTGCCCATATACGTGACGCGCGTCTCTGGCAGATTCCACACCGAAATGCGTCTTTTTTTTTTAAGACCGCAGTAAGTCGTCGTCGTCAGTGGATAATATGCCGTGAACAAACCACATTTTGAACTCCAAGAACCCGTAAACGCCCACACTGTGAAATGATGTATAATGCTATTATAGGTAGATATACATGATCTGCAGCAGTATATGTATAGTGTGACCTATGCACGCGAATACCTATCGTCAGAGTGCAGAAATAGTTTATTTTAAGTTTCGCCTTTGCGATACCATTTAACAATTTTCAATTGGCGCCATTCGCGGGGGAGGGACGATTTCGGGTTGACCCACGTCTTTTGCGGGGGAAATCAGAGCTACTACGTTGAAATATTGAAAAATGAAAATAAATCAAATACATAATTTTAATGGGAATTTTTACAGTTTTTTTTTCTTGTCAGTGACAAGGCATGAATATAGAACATAATATACTTATTCAGTAACACGCGTCTCAAATACACAGCTCAATGTACAATACATTGTTCGTTAAGTCCGATGGACTCCGACCTTTATTCCACATTTGATGGTATCAAGTACAACATTTTTATAAAACATATAATAGAAATGAGAAACTTAAAAAATAAAAATTTGGACTATTTAATTACTACAAAAGCCTATAGTATAGTAATAGGTTTGAAATAAAATATATACGTATGAATGAGCTATTATTTTAATAATTGCCCTTTAGTCTTTTCTCTTTACTTTAAAGTTTAATTTTTATATAGTTTTGTGAAAGTTATCAAGTATTTTATTATCAAAATTCTTTGGTCTTTAATTTTTTTTAAACATTTGATTATAGAAATCCATTGAAACACAATACATTAGTATTTTTATTATTATATTACCAATATTTAGGTAATTACTTCTAATATTTTTTTACAAACAAAAGAATATTTCTTTAAAATTAATGGCAAATATTATAACGAACACATAATATTATTGTTTTATTATCTTCGTTCAATAGCTGTTTTAACTATTTTCTCTATGCATTAGAAACATAAAAGTTCAACTGCAACGAATTATGTCGTTTCATTGTGATCAAGAGAGGAAATATAAATTCTCTATCGATTCGATTTTTATGTAGGAATAATATTGCAAATGTAATATATTGTACGACCACGTAACTGTTAACTTATTGCCAAAACAGCGCTTGGAGATATACGTTCGGACTCGAGACTCGGTCAGGAGGTCGGGCGAGTTGATCGGAACTCGATTATTTTGCAAAAAGCTACAATAATATACCCGATAGCGTGAATTTCTTCTATATATAGCTATGAGTTATGGTGATGGTATTGTTTAGCGATCATTAAACAATGATTTTCTCAACAATGGTTTCGGGCTATATACAGTAGATAAAACATAATATAATCGTATAAGTCCCACGGATATAACCGATAAATGTACGAGTAGATGATTATATCCTGTGATATAAATATTTACGTGACCATTAATGAAAATGAAGGAATTGCTCATCATTCATAAAGCAAACCTGTTCAACGGTATTTTATATTTTTAAACGTTCACTATTGAACAATGTAACCTGTAATATTTATCATTAAACGATTGAACTAACTATGCAGACTTCGGAGGATATGACGTACACCTATGTAAGTATATATGCGTATTTTATATATTTATGTGTAGGTATACTGTATGGTATTATCATATATCGCAAGTTCAACCGAGGAAAACTTAACTTTTCTATATACTTCGCCCACGTGTTTTAATGGGAAAAAAGATTTAGTCGAATTATTGTACTTTTAATGTTTTTAAGTTAATACTATTAAATTATAAAGTTCAAAGTTATTATAATATAGTTAATTTTTGTTTTGTTTCGCATGATGTGTTTTATGATAGAAACAGTAAATTATTAAGTTACAAGTAACATTTATTATAACTGACGAAACGGAATAGAAATCAAATATGATATTAAACAGAATCGCAGAAAATAATATTTAAATGTGCAATGTTTTTGTAGTTTATTATGTATACAATGATGCGCAGTTTTATCGCTATAGTGAAATATGCAGAAATATGCAGTCATTCGTGTCCGGCGTCCCCATTACTATTTATTACTGCAGTATAATATTATTATTATAATATAGTTTGATCAATGAATATGACCACTAAAATAAATTTAGTATTGAAACGAATATTACCATATTATAATAAACGTATATTCACTTGACTGTTATACGAATTCTAAAACAGAATTAAATGATATTCGTATAATTACAACGTGAGATGACTACAAAACTATTATTTTTTTTTCTTATTCATTTATATCGATTTGCACATTTTACGCCTTCGACATTGTGTCGGCAGAATCACTTCGTCGGAGCATACCTACATGAAAACACACACACTAGTGTGGGTTGTAAAAGAAAAAAAATACTGTTTACATATACTACATAATTCACATTGTTCCACTGAAAAGACCGAACCGGGGAGAAGTTCCAAATAACTACTGTGGGCGCACGGGCGTATATTTATCATTAAAATATTATGTGTGTATAGGCGCACATCCGCTGCAGTGTACACACGTCATAATAATAAGCGGAATCGGGTTTGGGTATACAGTATAATATTTTTAATAATAATAATATGATGCATTATTTGATATTTCTCTCTGAAGCGACACGTCTCTGAGAATGAATAATCTTTGTGCGCATTGGCGACTTCAATAGCTGCGGTTTTTTTTTTTTTTTTTTGTTATTTTTAATTGAATTTCGTGCGAGCAATTATCGTTAACGTACCTATGAAAACCATCGAGACATTGTACACCGCACAAAAAATACTGAAAATAAGAGAAAATTTAAAAAGGTATGTGTTGTGCATATATTCGTACATATATTATTATATTCGGAAGACGTGAAAAAAAATCGTCTCGCCTTAAGGCTAATTTTTATCTCGCTGATAAAACAATGGTATATCGTACTGGAGATAGCTATCGATCAAAAACCGTTTCATCACAATGGAACGAATACTTCATATATATATGTATATATATAATATAATATAAATATACAGTGCTAATACGAGAGTAATATACTCTATGCGCCGCATTATACGAAAATTAAAAAAAAAACCCCCTACCCGCCTTCCGATTAAAATGTGAGTACGATATACGTGATTCAAATATCTTTATGAACGAAAACGGCAATTTCACGTAATATTATAATATATACGACGATTATAGACGATCACTCCGAATAGTAAACGCGAAGTGTATAATTTTTTATGCGCGTCATATCATTACAGTGTACGTTCTCCATTACGAATATATTATGCGCCTGGTAAAAGAGGGCATACGATACTGGTGGTAAATGGCGTACGTAAAAATTTGACGGGAAAGTATTAATTCGTACGCTGTGTATATTGTACATATAATATACCTACAATGTATAAATGTGTTGAAACAATTTACTTTGTTGAAATAAACACCGTAATACCATACCCGTGAGCTAATCACTGCCGTTTATAATATTATATACATATTGTGTGAGCGGATAGTGTGTGAGTGATAACTACGTGTACCCAACTATAAGTATAATATGCACGTGTAGCGGATTGGCCGCGGGCGGATGAAAAAACTGTCTAAAACTGTAAACTTATTGTGTATGTACGTACGTCAGTCATAAAATATTTTAGACTAATGGAAAAAAAAAATATACGCATTTCCAAAATATTCTACCTGTGAGCTATACGAAATACTCATCACTTTGTGCAAGTTCTGAATGGAGAAATTAATGTATTGGTTGTTTAATAACGTGCATGATTTTTAGTTTTCCATCAGATTTATTTTTCATTTTGACTTCGTTCTCATCTAACCTTTTGAATCAGTAAAATAACTTCGTTTTTCAAATTTGAGTGTGGTTTAATAGCAAATTAAATTGTTTTTGAAGTAATTCAATTGTATCATAAAAATACATTTAATTATTATGCTTATAAACTGAAAGACTGTCTTTGCTCAGAACCGTTTTCCGACTTTTTTGCAATTATTTAACATTGAATTCAAATTTAACACATATATTTTAACGTGAAATTCGTTCGACAACTACTGCCATTATATCTACTGTAAAACATAGCAGTTATTATTACTTACTCCGCTAAAATTATTGAAAATATACCAATAACATTTTTATTGAAACATTCTTCAGACTCAGTATTAGTCTTAATAAAAATATAGTAGTGAGGTGGCAAAACAAATATAGAGCAAATAACATGTATACATAATACATACAGCCATAAGAGAAATATAAATAGTGCATGCATTATTATCATTCACGAGTTATGGACTTACGAGGGTTGCGCTTACTAGAATTTCCATTCACGTATACTCTATATATATACCTAAAATATATATTTATTTAAGTAAATTAAACAAATGCAATTTGTTAAGTACCATTTGTTAAGGTTTCATGGTGGTTATTATACATAGCCGTCTTCGATTAGATTCGGGTTTTAAGTAGGACGAAATAACATTATTTACAATTTTTGACTTAAGTTTATATTATAGAAAATAAATATTGCTTCCACGTTTTTTTCGTTAAGTGCATGTTGTAGTGAGTCTGGTTAAATAAAGACTTTTCGTTTTTCGGTGTATTTTTGGCATTTGGTCTTGCTGTGATTAATCGTACGGTTTTCCATGCACGTGTCGCATGTTGGGACCGGTTCTTCGGTGATGAGGATGGAGTTAATTAAACATGGATAATTATTACTTCCATCTTTTTATTCTTTTTAATAAAGAGACGTTTCCACATTTTAATGGAAGGGTTTATAATTTGTTTGTTAGTGGTACTTTTTATTCCAATTTTTCTGACATACTTCATTTGATTGGGGTTGATGATATTGAGTGTCTCTAAGGATTTAATTAGGTTTATTTTTATGGTATTTTGGGATAAGGGAGCTCTTTGTTTGCTTCTGAGTCTGATTTATACCACATAATATTATAACAGTAAGTACTAAGTATACATAAATTTCAATTTGCGCCTGCTACTTGTTAGATCATATACATACTATTATTCGTAAATATAATGCGTAGAAATGACGTGTTACGCGATTTGAACGTCTAGGATGGTGCAGAAATAATTACAAATTATTACTCGAGTCGAATCGTCAATATTTTACACGTAGACGGAAAATGTGCTTTATACATACATAATAATAGTATTATAATATACTTATATATATGTAGATATATCCCGATGAGGTATAGGCTACTGTGACATCACACGTTCCTGTATATAATAATGAAACGTGCTGCAATTATATAATTTGACGTGTATTATATTTACGGTTTGCTGCAAATAAAACACTTTAAAATTTAGTTACTCTGCTATAAAAAAATTTCCACTTCCAGTTCCCTTGATAGCTTTACATAACGTGTAGCAAACCATGCTAACAATGTTGCCCCCTATAGTCAGTACCTAGTTACCTATAATCTACATGCATTTTTATTTGTTAAATGCAAATTATTCTATTATTTGTAGTTGTCATTCATTAATCACTATGTATAATCGTAGTCATAATACGCATACATGTTTATATTATAAAATTCTGGAAAAGTGTTAAAACATTAATCAAAAGAAAATCCTGACGCGTATGCATAATCTATAACTATGAAAAATGATAAACAAGGCGTATTATTATAGTCGATGATATTTTTTATCAAAAGAAGTTTACTTATTCAGGTACCTACTTAACAGTAAATTGAAAAGACAATACGACAAGGGCAACTGTGATGAAAATAAAAATAAAATCAACTATGAAAAATGGTAAACAAGACGTAATATATTATAATCGATGATATATATTTTTTTTAAAGTCTACGTCTTATATTCAGGTACTTAACAGTGAGTTGAAAAGACAATACGCCAAGGACAATAACTGTGTGACAAAAAATAAAATAATAAGTCGACTGTTTGCCATAATTATACTATTATATACCTACTGAAAACACGTGCTCTCCGCGGGCAATATAAAATTAAACGCTAAGCAATATAATATAGCGATATTCTCGATTTAACCAGAACACATCGGAGGAAACCCATAATATACAGGTATACCAAAATATATGTGTATAGGTAGGTACCAGATGTATATTGTAATGTAACAGCTGTATAGTCGGTATTGTTGTTACTATACACTTAGACATATTATGTATAAATTATAATTAAGTACCCATAGTGATATTTGCGTTTATTTACGTTTCTAATTCCGTTGCAGCAGTAAAAATAAATGCAAATCCGCCCGGGGCCTACGGGTAAAATAATAATCGATTGTGGCCAATAGACCGTGGTTGCATTATGGCGCGTTGCACCGCGTGTATAGCGACGATGATACTATAGCGCTGTAATAATATTGATATATTAAATTTTTGGGAAACAACACTGTTATTAAAAAGTATAAATCATCGACGTAATTAATTATAGTAGCGTTTAAATATTCCCACGGTTCCTCTTTATATCGAACCAGTGTTTTCTAATTACCCGTCACTATTGCGTACTAATAATATTACAATAATATAAGCCGTGTTGCGTCTGTTGTAAGTTTTCTATACGACCATATTAATAGGTATATTATATTAAAATATGTACGACCCGTGTTTTTTCACCAAAATATAGCAAACACTAATCAGGTTCGCTTCGATATTATTAAATTAATTACGATCACTTGATATTGGATTATTTACTGTTGAGTAGTACCATATTATGATCATTTCCAACTCTCTATCATATATAATATAGTATATCTATATACTAGTATACTAATTCTCATTTCTCACAATGTATGAAGATTTTTATTGAATTGAACAAAAATCAATTTTTGTACACAATATAGTACAATATTTTGGCATAAATATTACATTTATTGTATGTTATTATACTTAGGATCTATATAACCTTGTTATACGCGTGAGAAATAAAAAAATTAAAAATTAATAAAGAATAGAATAAGAGCGAAAATGAAAAGTGATAACTCTTCATAGTAATATTGTAGCCATATCAACTGATGTGGCTATTTATATTCAATGTGTATGACGTATAGTATTTAATATTGGAGCATATATTGTTATGCAATTATACAAAAGAGTTAGTTTTCCACGTTTTTTTGAGTATAGGTACACTGGTCCATATAGTATAACTACATACATAACACTGTTAATTTTAATACAGTAATTTGTTGTTAACATTAGCTCAGAAAAAAAAACAAATATATTCCTTAAAAGTTAAAGAAGCCATTTAGATTTGTATTGCATATTATTCGTGGTTGACTCCTCATGGCTGGTCAGTGCAAATTGTGTATTCTACAATAAATATTATATGTAATATAATAACATGACAAACATGATAAATTACTACCAAAAAAAACTGGTCTGGTCCTTAGATGCTTTAAATATATTTATTATATAAACACTACCACAACAACATAAATTAAACATAATAGATCATATGTTTAATCAATACATAATATAATATGTATATGATGTAACACGAAATATCATTATAGATGTAAATATAAAAAAAAAATAATATAAAATAAATTTTCTTTGATGAACCAAGTACAGTTTTTACTACAAATCAAAATATAATAATATATATTTTTTCTGTGAGTTTGTTTTCTATCGACTGTTTTGTGGAGTGTGCGTTAGTTATTGAATAACATGTCTAATACACTATAGTACCAATCTACGCCTAATTAAAATCACAAATATTTTTTATTATAATATTTATTAAAATGGGTTATTATTTATATTTTTTTTTTCAGAATACAAATAATAAAAAAAAATTATAATGCACTTTTTAGATGTTTAAAACGATAATTCTTTGAATTTTTTTACGTAAATTGTATGTATAATTATTGATTTTGAAAAAAAAAATACAAAAATATATAAACCTCATAAAAAATGCATACAACATTTTTAAATTTCAAGTTATCATGAATAGGTAGTACCTACGTCCTACCTATTACATTATTATTTATTTATCTACATCGACTATATCATTTTTATTTCATCAAACAGTATTATACCTACTCACGTTATCTGCCTAAATTTCTTTTATTTAATATTTGATAGAAAAGCATAAAATCTATTGTTATTATAATAAATAAAAAAAGAAAACATATTCTTACTGTCGATACGATAATCATGTGTATGTTAGTATGGAAATATTTTACTAAAGTTTTATGAGAGCAGATTAGGATATTGTTACTACAATAACGCTTTGTTTGTTAACGTTAAGTAATATAATACAATTTACCTTTGCAAATAAGCAACACGTAATCCTCAATGTGAAACACACCATATTGTATTATATTGTGTTTATTAATAGTTTAAAATTCAATTTCTTACGGCAAAATTATTACAAGGTCTGTTGACGACGTTGGACGCACATCTATTAAATACTAATTACCTGGAACTCATTTATAATTTATTGTTAAAACGTACGTTTTCCACCCATTTATATTATATATTTTATTATACAATTTAAATTCATTTTTAATGTTTATATCGCGTGCGTTGTTTTAACAAATGATTTCGATAAAATTATACGCTCAAATGTCTCCGAGGTGGACGGCCGCAGCGATATTGTACCTATATTTGAGTAAAACACTTATTGTGTACAAAACTGAAAAATGTATAATAATATGATATAATAGTAAATTTTGTATGGAAAAAAAAAAGGGTCCATATATACTATATAGGTTTGTATTAAAAATGTATAAACTATCCGGTAAAAAACGTGTCGAACAGATAGGGGTCCTAGTGCAGACTATAACGTTATAATTTGATATTCATATTATAATATACTATGTATACGCGTAGTATAATATTTTGTACCGCGGTATAAAATAAATGGTTTTTTTTTCGGAACAATTAAAAACGGTGCGTCAGGATAGGAACACGGGCAGATGGCTTTCGAACGGAAATCGTTTTTTTCCATCCATCTTAATATTACTATTTTAATAAAAGCTAATAAAAAGATGTCCCGCCGATGAATGTCGTCATCCACGACGGAGAACAATCGAATGCGCGTAGCCCATTTTTTAATCAACACGAACACAGTATTTTCTGATTATTATTTTATTAATTAATTGTATTCCTTTTTGTAATTTCTTTCTCGTGACTATTTTTGTTTTATTTTATTTTAATGTATACGTATACGCTGCTTTTTTTTTTTTTTTTTTTTTTTTTTTAAAGGCGGCCAGTCATTGTCAGCTCGGCAGGTATCCGCATAGTTTTTAATGAAGTCCCCCATTGAATCAATCAACATCAACTGCGCTCATTGGAATCATTAATTCTGTCAAAAATGAAACGTACTCGTAAAATCTAATTACTATTTATTTCTGGTTAATGTCTTTCACCGCGTACCTATATATACTGAATATTATATTGTTACTGAAAAAAAAACAACTCTTACTATATATGTAATATTATCATCGTCGGCCACGGCGGCGAAATTGTGATATACCTGGTACCTAATCGTGTTAAGTTCGGTGATGTTTCAACAGGACTTTTTTTTATTACATAAATTCCAAACGCGAATAGATCTTTTTCAACGGGCTGGATAACCATTAGGTATATTGTACGATATTGTTTGGCTATTAGCGACAGACTGAAAATGTAATGTAACAAATCATTATTAGGTACTTTAAAACTGTTTAAATAATAATATCGTGTGATTAAAATATAGTTTAGAAGTAAATTTTTCTAGTATAAATATTGTTATGCAAAATTGCATTAGTATACAAAATAATTTATTTATAGTGTAGTATAAGTGCCCTGCAGTATATAATATGAAGTTATTATCAATACGGCGATTTTTTTAATAATATTTTTATGGTCACAATATTTTAAACATCAAAATGTCAAACACAACTTAAGTGTGCAAATGTAATTTTTATTTTTGATAAATGATAAAAAAAAAAAAAAATAGAATACCAACAAATAAATGTCAATGTTGAAATAATTTAACTGTAAAACTAACATTTTCACAATTTAATAATATATCATTTTTAAATTAAACATAAAAATGTTTACAAAATAATTAGGTTTTCAGGGTTGACAAGACATATATATAGCACAGACTTGAAGATGTCTTTATAGTTCGGAATAATATCTTCGTCTCTCTCTGGTTAAAAATAAACGTGAACGCAATTATAATATATATATATATATACTATGTATAGCTAGATATAGTTATTGCACGGAGGGAAACGGATGTATACAATATGCTGTACGATGTGTATTTAGTATATTTTACCATTAATTTTACTGCAGTAAGTTGTGTTCAAAATATTTTTTTTATAACACCGCGTAGATAGACCAGGAGTTGGGCTTGGAATTCAGAGCAATAAAATAGTTATTGGCTTTTATAAAAACAAATAAATAAAAACAGAACATATTGTGTAATATTTCATATATACGTTTTATGTTTTACACGTTAACTAAATTAATTTTATGACGGTTTGATATTAAATAATATTATAATAGAGCTTATAATTCTAAGAATGACATTTTATCGTGAAATATTTTTTATATCAACTGCTATACACATATTATACGATATAACATTTTTTTTTGTAAGACGACAATAATTTTAAGAAGCACTTACTTATATTATTACTATTGTTTATTAGGCACGTGTGTGATCCTGAAACTCGTCGATAAATAATATCTACAATGTTATTCTGTAATTGGACTACAATTTTGATACTTCTAAGTCGCAATAATATTAGTATTATTCATTGAAGTCGATCTTGACCTCAATAACAGATTTTCTTTTGTGTCACTATCGTAAGTAAATCATAATAAGGATTTAACGGGGGAAAAAAGGTAAACATACTCTTATATTTGTGAAAAACCTACTTGTACAAATGTCTCGTAGACTTACCGGTTTACTTTTAATAAGCGCAATTGGGTCAATCCGACGAAAACAATTAGCTACATAACCTAATCGCAATATCGTTCTCGATACATATTTTATTTTATTTACTTATTTACTTATGACTTATACTAACCTAACCTATGTTTGCGGCTACAGTCACGATTATCATAATCACAATTTATTATATGTGTCTATGACGTCCGGTATCAGTTGACATGTAATAGTATTAGATAGATTACACATTAAAATACTTGAGTTCTATGAACACCGCAGGTACCTAATACTCAGCAGTTAATAAGTTGTATATAATAAAACATAATATTATGTAAACAACACTTGCGTATTAGGATGGAAAATACCTTTATATCTTCTAATAGGCTAAAGTGGCGTATTATAATAAATAAATAAAAAAAATATTAATTCGAATGTCACATAATATGGGCAATGGCTCACAAAATAATACTGTAATCCGTGCGTGTAGTTTGTAATTTTCGTTAGTATTATTAAAAATTGATTTGAGGGTTTTTAAGTGACTTAATGTGCGTCATATCTATTAAGAAGTATTATAGATTTGATGCTTGCCTCAGTGTTGAACAAGTGTTGTTTTTGTTTGAATTGTGTCTCATAAAACACAAATCACTTAATCACCTAAGATATCTCACATGGTTTATAACAAGCTATTAAAACATTATTGTATATTATCGTTTTAAAAAGTTTTTCCGGTACAGTTTATTCAATTGCAGACGATATATATAAACGAGACCGTCGAAACGTTCTCACAATTATTATTGATATACGACGACGGTCATCGATATATACGATCGAGGTGAATATTGAAAGCTTGTAACGGGCACACGCATTTTCTGACTTACTCAACGAAATAAATCATGCGTACGTTTATTTCATTCGTGATTTTCGTTTCATCCGTCACTACATGGGTGGCCGCGGCAACCGACACGGCTTTTGCCAAATCGTCTTACGAGGTATGTCGTCGCTGATGCCTTTATTATTATTTTTATTATTATCACTATTATTATTTTTAAATAATAAAAACCCATCATCCTACACCGACGCCACTGTGGGCCTGCAGTAGAATATTGTGCGTAAATAGTCTGCAGCAGTCTCTATGCGCATATTGTATGACGCCAAGTTTCCATTGAAAACTCTTACATAACGTTTATATAAGGGTTTACGGCAGTCGTTTTCGATCTCTTTTGTCGAGGCCCGTACACGTATTAAATTTCTATAAAATCCATCCGGTTTATACGCCACGTTGTAGTAGGTATAGTATTATATGGTATTTGTCTAAAACGTGTTCGCACAAAGATCGCGGTAAAACAATGGGGGTAGATTCCGCCGATAAATATTTTGACCGTTTTCGTGAAATTAAATCGCACTTGTAAGCCACCACCGATGGTTACCGTGATAGTAAAGGTAGGTACTTCACTTACCCCAGTAGACACCTAAACCTTACCGTATGTGTATTGCAACGCACTCGATTAAGTTTTGATTTACAATGTTTTCTTTGGTTTTTAGAATTTCGATTCTAGGACTCGTAAATTGGTTCAAAAAACAAACTACGATAGCTGGTCAAAAAAAACCAGAAAGACTTTTGATATCAATTACAAAACAGATATACCGAAGGAATTCGACGCACGTCAGTATTTCGTCAACTGTGCAAATGTCATCGGCGACGTCAAGGATCAAGGAAACTGTGCTTCTAGTTGGGTAAATAAATATACTTTTTATATTGCTATATCGTACAATGTAAAATAAAACTTTAATATTTGTTCCGAAGCAAAGTCTATTTTATTATTATTATCATTTGTATGCGATTTAACTTGAACCTATAATAATACGACTGTAATGTCTGTAAGTCACACGGCCTAAGCTTATCGTTGGTTCTATGCGAATTTCAGGCGGTAGCAGTGGCTTCAACTTTCACGGACCGGCTCTGTATAGCGACCAATGGAACATTTACCCAAAATTTGTCCGCTCAAAACCTAATGTCTTGTGGTGATGATGAAAAATTGGGTTGTAACGGTGGATCGGCGTTTAAAGCTTGGGAGTTCATTACGGGCAAAGGAATAGTTACTGGTGGTAACTTCGATTCCAATGAGGTATATTATAATATAGATATAATATAATACATATTATAACGAATCAATAAACTTAACTAATATTTACTATTTATAAAATTAAACCGTTTAAATGAACGTAACATGATTATATATAATATTTGAACATTTGATTTTTATCACAGGGTTGCCAGCCGTATAAAAATAGGCCTTGCGATCATTATGGCGACAGTGGAATGACAAATTGTTCGAGTCTCCGTAGAACGCCAATGACAATTTGCAGAGAAAAGTGTATTAATAGAAATTACAAAGTTAAATACGATGATGACTTACATAAAAGTAATTATATTTTATCATTTTCTTACACAATTTAATTGAGATACACGTAAACACTCCTGTAAATATTTCCTTTAAAACTCTGATAGGTAGTATAATAATCAATTTCCGCCATGTTTAGTGTTTTTAAACATAATATGTCTACACACAATAGTACTCAACATAACAACAGCACTTATCACATGAAATAATTTATTTATGTATGATTTTGTTTTGCCTCAGCTTCGGTCAATTACATAACATCGTGGACAAACGCCACACAAATTCAACAGGAGATTATGACCTACGGCCCTGTGACTGCGTTAATGTATGTGTACGAAAATTTTATGGGCTACAAAAAAGGTTGGTACCTACTTGTATTGTAATTTGTAATGATTAAGACTTGGAGGTTTATGAATTTTTATATTTATATCAATAATTGGTTTAAAAAATAGTTAGATAAACTATAAACATGAATCTGTTCTTATGAATTATTGTGTGGCAGTTTATTTTTTTACATGATTTTTACAATAATTAACGACATAATATATACATGATATGTTGATATGTATTATGAGAAGAAATAATTAATTTTGGTTTTATTTTTCTTAAAAGTTTTTCTTGCTTATCATCTTCAATATTTTTAGTGAATTTTATAATTTTGACCCTAGAATATTTTAATACTATACCTACCACACTGACATAATTAATTTCATAGTATTGTGCGCATTAAATCTAAGACAAGAGTTTTAAGTACGCCCATACACCTAACCGTTCTAACCACATATATTTGTTGTACTTGCAGGAGTTTACAAGTCTACGGTCGGTGATCTCATAGGGTACCAACACGTCAAGTTGATCGGATGGGGTGTTGACAACGACGGCAACGAATACTGGTTAGCAATGAATTCGTGGAATTCGAATTGGGGAGAAAATGGACTTTTCAAAATTCTCAGAGGTTACAATTTCTGTTCGATCGAACTCTTAGTAATGGCCGGTATCGCAGACGTTTCTCAACCATAGTAATAATAATGATAATTTAATATCCTCCTCATAATATTATTTTTGTACTGTTACTATTAGCATAGTTAATTTATTATTTATTTGTATAATTGTTTTTGACATTTGTATCATAGTATTTTAATGATTGTATATAATTAGAAATCCATGTACATTTTAATAATTTATTGTACATACTATAATATTTTGTATAACATGATGCATTGGCTGATAAAATAATATGATGCATGTTATACGGAGCTAATTTATTTGATATTTTCTCGCTACAGTACACAATATATTATGTAAACTTTTTTATACAAAAATAAATTTAATCGAAAACACATATTATTTATGTCATAAATCATATCGCACAAACATATTTTAATTTCTAGGCTCTTGAATGGTGTGTGTTTATGTTTCGAATATTCCCTCGTGTGGTACTTTTTCTTCTATGCAATTGCTTCGTATACACTTTTTCACATAAAAATATAAAAGTGATCCTTCAATGAATACAAAGGTATTTCTGACAAGGCACTTCTACCTATATAGCCAAATGGAAAACGATATGAAATTTTAAATTGGAAATGCCAAACTTATGAAACGAGGAATCGAACAGTAGCATAAGGCCGGAATTGCCCCCTCTCTTCGTTTTGAAACAAAATGGAAAAGAGGGTTTGCGACAGTTGTCATACGCTAAAATATATGATCCATAATTCACAAACGATTCAAAAAAAAAAAAAAAAAATCATCAAACTTTGTTTCGAGCAACTAAAATAATATGTTTTAAAATAAAAAGAAAACGATTTGAGAATAAAGAAATGGTTAAATGATCGAAGGAAAACTAATAAAAATTGAAAACAGTCGGTGTGTATAGTATGTATTTTCAACGAACCGTTAAGAATTATATGAATCACAAATAATGTAGAGTAGAAACTATATTATATATTTGGTGTGTAATATTATTATTATATATATATATTACAAGAAAAAATAGTAGAATCGATTCTAATATATAAAAAATGGCGAATATTAATAATAATTATAGAAATGTCGTAATAAAGTGGTCACACGTACACACCCATTTAAAAGTTTAGTATATTTTGATATACCTAAGTGTTATGCACTAAATTTATCAACAAATAGCCGATAACAATTCATTTAAAATGTTAAGTGTTACTTGAAGGTCATAGTGCACAACAAATATTTTTAATTTGTATAATTTAGATCTTTTATTATATAATAAATATTTTTTATATTTTTTCACGTTCAAACAAATTCAATACCTAGTACAAATAAGTTGAATATGATGATTTATATGATATTATTTTTCACTCTATATCGTATTACACTGCGTGTAATCATTTTTGTATTTTTTTAAATGAGTTTGATTAGCTGGTATACAACTTTTTGCATTTATAAATGAATAACTGTTTTGAACCAAATAATATTTTAAGTACTAAAATACTAGTGTATTAGATATTTTTAAAATGACATTCTAAAAATTAATATATGTATATGACCTTATATTATAGAGATACGTTTGAAAGTTCATATACTAAAATAGTTTCATTCAGTGTTTCTCTGAAATCAATGCCGTAAAAGTATTAAACGCAGAGTACAGACAGTTAGTCGTATGAATTCGGTCAGGGCAAAAAATAAATAAATAATATTGAGTATATATGAGATATATGAGTAATATTTACCTAAACGTATAAAATAGTTAAAAATTAATCATAACAGTTTTTATTGAGTAATAGGTATATCTATTAAGATTTATCTTTTAAAATAAGTAATTTTTTTTTATAAAATATTGTTATTATCATATTATATAACACGTTATATAAAATAATTATAGATTCTAAAAAATATATATTATTTAGTGCACTTATCAACCAATTTTAAGTATTAACCAGACGACTAGGTTAAAAAAGTATACGACTTATTTGTGCATTGTACCATTCGTACCACGATCAATATATGGACGTAAACTTTTTTAAATAATTAGTCGTTTGTTTTAAAAGTTGATTATTTGTTTTTTTTTTTTTTTTTTATGGCTGAGTTTATACACTGTTACACTAGGTAGTAGGTAAAGGTGTATACATTAAACTCATAAATTGAAAATAGTATAGATGGATGTTTCCTTCCCTCACGTTTTCAAGTGTTATAGTACAATTATTGTTAACTTATTTACTTATCGTATTATTTCGTGTTTTTAGATTGTAAATATATTTTAAATAAAAAAGGTGTATTAATAAATTAACTTTTTTCAAAGTTGTTTAATAAAATTTGTTGTTTTCTATTATACGTATCCAAACGTTCCTCTAGAAAGCGTTCAACGATTTCCCAGAAAGTTTATTCGATTTTCATTTTTAAAATCGACATTTAAACTTCAAATCACCTTTCCTTGTAGGTATATGTAATTTATTTAAAATTTCCAGATTTCTAAGAAACTTTAAAAATATAATTCTGTATTAAATTAAACTTGTTTAGAATTCAGTATCCGTACAGAAATATCTACACCGAAAGTAAAACAAAATGGCTATGTATTTTTCTCGCTGCAGACTTATCATATTGAGGCCTACAAACGCGGGACTATAAATGAGATAAATGCCAATAAAAATTTAACGATTATAGTGTTAAACATAAATTATTGTTAAACCATAGAGGTTTACAACATAATCTTATAAATAAACATTGTATAAGTATATAAGCTTCAAATGAATTTAAAATTATTTGATTTGTACTTGAACAGCAATAAGCCATTGAACTGTGTACATACATAATACATAAATATTATATATGTTATTAAATCTAGCACGTCACAGTTAAGTTACAACTGACAAACGATAATGTAGAAAATAAGCCATGGTTATTTTTTGTACTGTTTAATATCAGGAATCAAACGTACAAAAAGTTAGATAATGGAATTGGATGGGACCATATCTATTATTATACTTGTCTTATTCAGTCTACTCATTTAAATTTAAAATAATTTCATGTCGAAAATGATTTCGAACATAATAAATTACTGTTAACCTAAAAGTGATTAAAATTTTCTTGAAAATAAATTATCGCCTTAACCGATTTATTTACGTTTAGTTGGTTTGAATGAAATGAACCTGCTCCTTTAAGCATTCAAATGATTCCGAGAAATTATAAAATTCCGAATGTTACGTTATTTGAATTTCCTTGCGATTCCTCGTAACAACCAAGGCGAATAGACTGGTGTTGGTGCATAAACATTTTTATACAATTTCGGAACAAAACGTGTAAAAAAAATATATATAATTTATATTATTAAATGTTTCCATATTGAAAAAAAATGAAATGCATTTTTACTAATGCGTATGCAGCTGTATACACTATAATATTATTATAGTCTCACAAACAATGACAATAACACTTAATAGGATATTATTATTTATTATATATTTGAAAACGAAGAAGTAATTTACAAACGTTAAATAATTTTTATATTTATTTACTGTTTAACGTAGATAATATCAGATAATCACAGAGGACCTACCGTTTTCATTTATTTCATTTTACACTATCCAAACACAATAATAATTTATAGATTAATGGCATTAATAAAATATTATGATATTGTGTGGCACCGCGATGACAACGAACTTCGTCCGTCCCCTGACGTATAAAAATATAATCGAACCGCAAAAAAAAAAAATAAATACAGAAAAAGGTAAAGTAATGACCACAAAAATACGGCGTTATTATTTTAATGTTTCCGTGATCGGGTCTCGGTCGTATTAATGGGTGCATATGTTTTATATCATAGGTATCGTATGCGTTATAAATATTTTTGGTTTTTTTTTCTTTTCGTATTTCTTCTTCGTACGAATTTCCTACGGTACCTATACGACGGGAATGGGACGTATAATAATAACGCCGTCCTATACGTAATAACCAATTTAAATCGTCCAAAATGGATTAAATAATAATAGTAACGAAATAAATTCAAAAAAAAAAAAAAAGAAAAAAATCATCCCAATACGTGTGTATAACGCACACACACGATCGCATAATGGGCATCGTGTGTACAGAAAAACGGACGGTTTTTCTTGTCGTTATCCAAAACACGGACCGTGTCGAAATTAGACCCGATGTTATATATTATATTCTAATATTATATATAATGTTGGTGATGTGTATGAAACGACGTGGAGGAGGAATAAACTACGGAAAAGAACGGAAAAAAAAGTAAACCAAAAAACGTTATTCGTAAGAAAATACTAATATTTTGTATGGGGAATAATATTATAATATCACCGGATAAATTGTGGTTTGGATTTCGGTGTAATTATACGGTACGCCGTCGTAGTCGAGACGTGACTGTGAGCTCGTAGGTATATTATACTATCCGCGACTGAGCCCCCGCAGACTCGTATTTTATTTTTTTTTACTAAATTTCGATAAATACTTGAAGTTGTTATTATATTTCTTTGGAAATCAATTACCATCAAAACGACCTCAAAAAATAGTGTAAGCTCGCTGTACGGGATAAAATAACGTGTAACATTGAATTTGAATACGTCTAAGCCCGTCCTTGTTGTGTCCCCGTGCCGACGTACCTAATTAGAAATGGAGAAGGAGTGACTCGGAGGGAATTTAGACCGACAGAGTCTTTGTCATAAACGTATAATATTATCTATTTATTTATCAAAATCAAAATATAATATTATTAACAACAGTAAAATTATTGACTATAGTTTTCGTTAAAGAAAAAAAAACAAGTCTATTGTTCTACAGTCATTATATTTTATAGGTACCTTCTTCCTTTTTTTATTATTAATTAAACATCCTTAAATTAATGTTGTGTAGTAGACACCATGGTTTATTTTACAATAATATCATATCACTACGTATTATATTGAACATTTAAAGCCCCTCTCTACTCCTACTTAAAATGTTATCCCGGTCGGTTTTGTTTTAAGGCCCCTGTGAACGAAAATATCCACTTGGTAATAATATAATATCTGCAGGCAAGTTTATATCAATGATATACTATATCATAGATTATAATATATTATTCGGTCGCAGTTATTTTAAATATGGACTACGTTTTGGGTAGCATATATATGACTGTGTTTGAGTTACACCAATATCAACGTGTTTATAATGCTGTAATAAAGTAACGTCAAGTATGTTGATTGTAGATATACGAAATATGTGTACCTTTTATATAATGTTCAACGTCATTAATAGTAATTAGTAGATAATATAAGTTAATCTTAATGAACTAATCGTTGTAATAAATTATGGCATGGGTGTATGAAAGGATTTTAGTTTTGGCATTTTCCACATTATATATAATAATACAACAACTATTAACTTACTATACTTATAATAATAATAGGATTGCTAAAAAAATTTAAAATTGTCTCAATATTTGTATTTCGAAACACAATGCAGGGAGTAAAAATATTTCCCCGTAGACATGGGCATTATAAAATATGTAAATTGTATAACAATTTGTATTATTTTACTTATAATCTTGAATGAATTATTTTTTTATAAAAATTATCATCGGACAACTTGGCTTAGACTTTTTACAACAGGGATTGATTATAATACATAAATGTTACGATATTTAATGAAAAGTATTTTTTTCCACTTGGAAACAAATTTAATATAGACACGAATTTTAAATAAGTTTAATATGAATATATGATTAGTATTTTTTTCATCCAATCAATAAATCCATATTTTTCCTAGAAACTAAAAATATCAGTTTATTTTTTTAATAAAGAAATAAAGGTATAATATAAAAGTGTAATATTAATATCCAATTACCCATTTATATAATATTTTGAAATTTATACTTTGAATTAAAACATAGATTTAATTCAGTTTAATTCAACTAACTGGTTAATGTTTTATAAAAGTTCTTAAGTTGTCGTCATTGATTGTAAAATATATCCTTTTTAAAGTCCTTATTTCTCAGTAAATAGAAAAGTTTTTCTGTTTTAAAATGTTGAGTGCATGGAATGAAAATAACTATTATATCTGTAAAATAAATTAAATATTTAATTAAAGAACTATATTATACCAACAAAAGTATGTTTTATTTAAACGATTCATTTACTTTTGATATTAAGTCATGATTTTGATGTTTCCTTTTCCACCTTAATACCAAATTATTGATTATCATAGTGATTATTACTATCATTGAAGTCATTCAAAAAGAAGTACATTTTAAAAGATACTATTTTAATTTGTCAGCTTATGCTATTTCTAACAGTTATCAAGAGCTATAATACAAAAAACTAGATTTGTGTGTAAACTATGAAGCTTCACAATATATACCGTACCTAATATTTTATTAAATATACATGGTCAAGGAAACGTAATTTCTCTAATTTTTGATTTTAAACAAGTTTTTCAAGAGTCGTTTTTTTTCTTATTTTACTTTTATATTTAAACGCAACGAACTGTGTGTGTGTGTGTTTGTTGAATGTCAGAATCCAATTATGCGTCAAAACTCGTAAACGGGGTGTGGCCCCCAGGAAATTGCTCGAAAACAAAAATAATAATAATGCGTGGCCGATAGTGTAAAACAATAGAATACCCTCATCGGATCAGTTTTTATTCACTCCGGTAATTTCTGTTCACCACGGTTTAAAAAAAAATTAAATAATGGTAAAAAAACAACAGTATAGTCTTTTAACAATAATTTATGCGCACGGCAACTCCTACAAAATGTTTCTATTATGAAACATTGATGGCCCGTATATGTTATTAATATTTTTCTCTTCTTAGAAATTCATTTTACAAAAATTAATAATATAACAAAACAATATCGGCACATCGCACTGTACATATTATCGACAATAACGATCTCGATTCACTCATTTTGTGATATTATACTATCATCATTCGTCATATTATAATATTATGTTCATCACAAGCGTTTTATTTTTGTATCAAAATATATTAAATTATGTTGTAAAGTCATAAAATTTATCAAATGGAAATAAAATTTTTTTTTTATCGCAAAAAAAATTGATTTTGTCCAAATGATACTAATAATAATTTATTTAAATAATTTAATTACCATATTTAGGGTTCGATGAATTTTGACTTAAAACATTAATATCTATATCTTTGTCCTGAAAAGTATTGTTGATTATATATTCTTATTAATTTTAAAGTTTCTACTTTTCCTGTGAAACCTGATTCTCTCGTATGGCAATCTAGTAAAATATAAATTTTAGAAAACAAACTGAATTTGCACTTAAAAATGATGTATGACTGAATCTAATTATTCTCGCTTATTTTAAGCATCTTCTCATTGAAACACGAGAATGATGGAGAATAAGTTAATTAAAAATAATATAGTTTTAATATGCAAATAAAGTTTTTAAAACCGTTAGTTTATTATTTTTTTATTATTTATAGGATTAATACAAACATTTTTAATTTATGAAAAATTCCACGATATTTTAGTTTTTATACAGGTACAAATATTTTATAGCAGTATTATATATAAATATTATCATTTTTCAAAAATGAGTTGGATGTTTTATTATTATATCTGGGTACAGGACGCGTACTTGAAGTAATCGTCATTTATATAGAATTATATAAATATAAACTATATAATATTATTATCTATTGCAATTTATATAAGGTGCCTATCTTGTATAGCAGATTAAATAATAATTTAAATTTTACACACCATTATTATAACATTTTATGACTATACATGATAAAGTATGTTTAAACGGTGATGTATGATTAAATTTTAATAAACTAATCTACTATTAAAATAGTATTATATCAACTATATAAAGTATACAGTGTTACGTTTACAGAATTTAAACAGTTTTACACCAAAACAATAATATTTAGAATATAACTATTAAGTGACAATATAAGCACAACATATCAAAAATATAGATCGGTCCAGTAAAAAATAAAAATAAAAATCTAATAAATTTAGTAATAAAAATATCTTAAGATTATGTAATGGTCTGAGACGCTATACGATACAACAATATTACAATTTTAAAGAATATATATTTTGTACATATTGAGATAGAGTTCAAATTTCAAAGTGTTCTATTTTACGTGAACGAGTGGGTTCAGTGAGAGAAATTTGAACGCGTTCAATTATTACATGAACGTGAACGACTTTTTTTCGTTCATTTAAAGTTCGTTCTATACAAAAATATTCATATTAATATTATCAATAATATTTAAGAGAAGCCACATCCAAATATGCTGAATCAGTATTACATACATACAACATAGTAAATTTTCGTTCAGCGATATCAATTATATGCTTTTAGCTTTAATATTATTGAGTCAATTTACTTACCTATTAAAAAATTTAAAGGTAATAATATTATATAGGGCATCTCGTAGACTTTTATTGATATTTTAATTTCAAGTGAGTTACGAGCATTTTAAAGTTTTGATATTTTACATAGATAACTATATAATTCAGTTAAAAATTAAAACATCAATAAAAACCCACGAGATGCCCAAGATATATTTTAAGTTTGATATTAAGTAAATTGACTCTAATAAAGCTAACAGCATAAAATTGATTCCACTGATTTAAAATTTTCTACGTTATATCTTGTATGTATGTAAAATGGAGATAACACAATATATTATGTAGGTGTAGTGTCCTCTGAATAATATTGGACATTTATGGATTATAATATTTTGGTACGAGTGCACGACCACAGAATAGATATGAGATAATAAATTATTAGCAATATCTGTGAGCACTTTACTTGATAAGAAATTATGTTATACGTAATTATGGTTATCACTTACACGCTGTCACTAAAGCACTGAACGTATAATGAACGCGTTCTTTTTTTCAACAAACGCGAACGTAAACGTTCTAAACACAGTAATTTAGATGTGTTTAATTGTTTTTGAAAATATGTAATAAATAATATTTTTTTTTTTTTTTTTAATGTTTTTATAATAAAATTATCTACTACCGTTCTTCGTAGTATTGTGATTAACTTTATCACCGTCTTAAATTATAGTACTGAAAACTATTGATCCATTCGATATACGTACGTTTTTCATTTATTATTATTATTTATTACCATAGACGAAACAATATTATTCTAGATGAAAATAATTTTAAAATCTGAGTCTACAACGAACGCGAGTATATTATAGAGGATCATAGAACACGCCATGTTATAATAGATGTTAGTTAATAAAATGTATAGTGACTTAGTGGATATAGGACAATAAATTTAACATACCTATTTCAGCACCTACTCAATATTAATCGTTGGCGAAGAAAAGATTATAAAAATCATATAATTCATGTAACAACTAAAGTGTTTGCAATAGTTCCCATGATTCATTTAACAATAAATTGATTTATTTACAATTTTTATCGAACAACCAGCCAAGGAGTGATGAACAAATACCTATAATAATATGATAATCTTTTCATAATAAAGTTATGACCGTGCCATATTTTATTTTACTTTTTACACTTGAATTATTTATTTACACTGTAGCTAGATAAAAATATCGCAGGTTGTTCAAAGAAGCAAAGTTAATATTTTTCATACATAGACATCTGAAATCTATATACAATATGTAATAATGTAATATAATATATCTTATAGTAGATTTATGCATCAAACTGATCGTTAACAAAAAAATAAATAGGTTCTTAAAAAGCGATAAAGGTGCTGTTAACTATAAGTTAAGACTAGACAAGTATTAATACGAGAATGCGTTTTAAAAACACAGCAATAATTACATTGCAACTTAAATTATAGTATTATCATAAATATCAATAATTATTTGTATATTTTATAATATAATAATAATAAACAGTTTTTCCATAGATGTTACTTTATATCCAAGAAATTTTCAACTTTACGCAAATGAAAATACAAAAGTATCGTTCATATTATAATATATAAGTATTCAAATAATAATAAATTTATGAAAAATTCAAAAATTACATAAAATTACTTGTATCTATCAGATAATGAACGTCTATTATACAATAAAATAAATGTTAATTCAATAATTATGGCCTTGAATATCAAAACGTTAGTCTAAGAAAAAAAATGTATTTAAAAAGTACCTTTGGCTAATAAAACACCATAATATAAAAAAAAACCATTATCAAGTATAATTTTTTTGTATAAGCAGCAAGGTTTTTAAACATATTTTATTACATGCAATTAAAATATATCCAATGCTATCTGAAAAAATTGAAATATCATTTATTTGATATACCCTGAAAAACTGGTAAATTTATAACAATAAACAGTATAGTAAAATAAACACAATAACTTATCACGAGATCTGTTTTTATCGAAATTCTCCTAAGATTATTAACAAAAAAAAACTATATAATTTAGTCTTTCTAGTTAAACGAGTTCTTGTAATAGAAAACAAAATTTAACCGTAAAATAATATTTAATTAAAATGTGATTTGAAAAATGACGTGTTCTTTTGGCTTAATATTTCAAAAGCTTATTCCAAGAATAAACACTTCCAATTTTTGACATTTTTCATTTACAAAGTTATTCCAAGCTTATATTTCAAAAATTTTTAATTTCAAAAGAACATAATATGTATAATGTATATGCTTGAAATTTCATAAACAAATCTGTTTTGCCTTGTAAGTGTAATAATAAAAAATAAATTACAGTACCATATAATTCCACTGCATGAACACCGTTCATATTTAGTAGTTTGTACACGTGTATTAACTGGTAGATATGAATTAAAATCGATTTAACCAGATTTAATAAAGACTCTTGACACTAAAATTTCAACCTGAATATCATATATGTGACCATTGAATTTGAGTACCTGTGACCTATATAGCTCATTACATGACAGTGATATAAGAACGATATTTGGAAATTAATAAACACTGTTCTGTGAGTTTTCGTGAAACAGTCCTATTTTACGAACGATGAGAATAGCGAACGTCTATTAAGGGACTAAACCAGTCTCCGTTTATGAAAATTGTAATCACTATGTTGGAATTTTTATAATTTATACTGCTATAGAATTTAACATTAAGATTAATAACTAAATTTGTATTGAGCCCATCTCGTTGTATAATAAAAAAATAAATACAATTAGCAGTGATGTAGTATGGCGCTTAAATTGGTTTTTTGAACCAACTTTAAACAACAACAAAATGGTTTATGGTTTATTTTTAGATTAAAATATATTGTAAACGTAATTAATTTTGAATCAATTAAAAATTTCTAAATAAATAGGTCTACAAAGTTTTGTCCGGCGATTATATTAAAATATTATTTTTTATCCATATTATTATTTTAAATATTTAATATTTTGAACACTTAACGGAAATCACAAAAATTGAACGATAAAAAACAAATAGAAAATTGTTGATGAAATGAATCTTGTAAATAAATTAAATTTTTAAAAGCATTGTAAATTTAATTATTATATCTCCTCTTACATTTTTACAATGGTAAACACATAAGTTGTTATAATACGAATATTATTACTTTTTTTTATGTGTAGATACCTACTATACCTACTAGGTAATTTAAAATTGTGTATTTGTCCATTTAATGTCGTTTTAATGGGCTGGAGTATCTACGTCAATTAAAACCAGTAATTTATAATGAAAGATAAAGTTTCGTATCATTTTATTAATTTTTAAACTATTAAAATTAACTGTATGTTAATACTTTATGTATCGGAGTTACCTACCTATTTTCTGTTCTCCCTAATTTCGTGTATTTGATAAGTGTAAGGATAAAAATTTTCTATGATCAACCGATAATTAAAGTTTTTAAGGATTATTATACTATAATATATAAAACTTAAATTAAACATTTTTTAATAAACATACACTAAATGTATTTGGCAATATAATAATATTATAAGGGTCAATGTCACATAATATTAATTAGAAAAATAATTTATAATTAATAAAAGTAAAACTGAACAAAACTAATCATGGGCAATAATTGCATTTTCAATCATGGATTATAATTAATTTAACAATCACTATAACTAGTTTTTTATACCCAACTTTTATTTATCCACATAAATAATACATAGTACATCATATAATCAATAATACATCATCTTTATCATTTATACCATAGACGAATTCAAACATTATCATTATCTATCACTGCCGACATTAATTTTTTGAACGTATATTCTGTAGGTACACGTAAATAATATGTTTTATTATTGTTATTATGACGCACGATAACTTAAGCGTTTTAAGCTTTAAGTAAGTATATTGTTATGACGCTTTAATTAAAACAATATAGGTTAAAGTATTATAAATAGTAAATTACACCCATCATATTTTTGTACGGTATTATATTTTTTTCATTCCGCTTAAATATAAAGACAGTGATAATTTTAAATGTAGGTAATTTTTCAGTGGAATAATAAGGGTAGATTTAAATGATATTATAACATAAATATAAATATAAATATATATATTTAATTTTAGTTCGCTAAATTATCCAAACACAGTTTTGGAAAGTATACGAGTATATATAATTTTTACGATTTGCATAGTTCTGAAATAAGTGGTATAATTTTTATTTTGCATATTTTTGCATGTTTTTGAATACTATGACTAAAAATTCATACTTCGCATGTTTTTCTGTTATATTTCAAATTGTGAGTGAATTAATATAACTTATGAATACTGAACGTGGTAATATATTTTTGTAGTAATTCGCAATAATATTATGGTGATATCGACTGATTAATTTGTTTTACACACAATAATCAACTTAGCCTTAAAGAAAAAGTACAATTGACGTATTTTGCTTGAATATGAATAACTTCAACCATTATTAAGATTATTAAATATTATTATTTTACTTTTAATGAGATGACGACAGAGCACAAAAACACTATAGATATGTGCCATGTGGTTACATCGATACTTTATCGGGTAAATGTACTTTTAATTAACAATCAATGTTCCATGTTCTCACGGATTTGTTACGTCTTTGATTGTGTTGATGCCTTTGGGAATGACCAAATGAACTCGTTGGTTGAATACAAAATTCTGGAGATCCAATTTATATATTAAAGTAACCTATATATACATATAATATCAATGGCTCCAGTCTTTATGTTTTCTACGGTGTTTCAAGTCGCCGCAATTTCACATGTCGGCGTTACGTTCATTGTATAATATTGTATTTTTTCTTCATTCTTTTTTTTTTTTTTGTCTTCGATATGAAATTGATCCAACGTAGCCAGTGGCGTTTTCAGTGGCGCCACATTAACCACAGTCATGGTTAGTGTCAGCACATCTTTGTTTGAAAAAAAAAAATAATAAAATAAAAACATTGGTAACTGACCACTACGTACAAGTACTATTGATACCATAATATAGGTACTAGGTAGGTTAGGTACTTTCACGATTTTTGTATCGTCGATAAGTGACCTAATCTAACGTGTTAACATGAGGGGTGGAAGGGGCTATTCTAGGAATACAGTTATAACAAATAACGTTAAAAACATAATAAAGAAAAGTATTTTAATATTTTAACACGCCATACTGTTTGATCGATAAACATTCTGCAAAAACCTTCTCTTAGAATTGAATATATTAATAAAGGGTTAAACATTTGCATATATTTTTATTAAATATGTAAAAAATTTATGTATAATAGTAGTAAATAATTCACAAACAAAAATGGAGAACATATTATATTATTATATTTGAATTAGTATGAGTAAATATACTAAGTCAAAAAGTAAACATCTTTATTGTTACTATTTTATACTGAATACATTTAGATAGATTATTAAAACAATTACATTTTTTCTTCCTTATTACATTAATCAATTTTTTTTATTAAGCTTTCATTTATTAATTCCACTTAAAAGTACCAGCTGCTATTATTACCTATACTTGAAATATATCAGCATCAATTTAATTCTTTTATGGAGTGGTATGTTTTTCACATTTTATATATTATTAAAAAAAAAAACACACACTGATAAGTATTTTAAGTTGTAAGCCTACTTTGTTCAATTTAGCAAAACAAATTCTGGCCATTGATAGCATTAACTTCTCTCTCAAGTTTAAACATTTCATTCGGAAATGTTTTAACCATTATGATTTCCTTTATTTGATTTTTTAATATAATAATATAAATACATTTAGATAAACGATTATTATATTTACTCATAAAAAAAAAATTAAAGCATTAACACATATATTTTTAAGAAATATTAATCCTAAATGGGAAAAATTGAAAAGTTATAATTACTGAATTAAAATGTTAAATAAATCAATAAAATAACAATGTTTTCTAATTAAGTTGTTTTTTCTCATTGTGATTATGAATAGTTATCCATTTATTATAGCTTTTTAAATTAATTTAATATATTGGAACGTGCATATACGGAATCGCTAATTATATATTTATATTTTTTTCCAAAATGATAATAATTTTAAGTACTGTATTTTGTAATATAAAAACCAACATATTTTTAATTAAACTGAAAAAATAAAATAAAATCAGTCGATGTTCGATAATTTTAAACCGAGTGAAATTCATATTACGAATGACGACCAATAATATTGTAGTTAACGGTTATTTTATACGGTAAAATGGAGCAACCTCGTGGCGATAGCCGATCAAATATATTATTGAAATGTTAAAAATATACGTATGGTTCAGTCCTCGTACACCCGTGGTCGGTAGATAAACATATATTGTGTCGTGTAACATACACAAACAGATAATATTATTTTGAAAACAAACAGTGTTTATTTATTTAGAACGAATCACGACGTAAGGGAAAACCGTCGTACAAAATGTATAAAGAAAACAATTAAGGAATAAAGGGGTCGAAGACGATGAGTTTTATTGCAGAGAGCTGCGGGTCTTTATGCATTATAATCGGATGCAAATGCTCGGGGCCGCGATATCGAAGACACTACACAGTATACATTTGGTTTATAATATTTATAAAACAAAAATAATAACGTTTATCATTGATTCTTGATGGGACTATAATACGGCAGTGATTCTATATATTAAACGAGCATACATGTCCTATACTAACTATATATGCGCACGAGCAGCATATTACATTATGTATAGGTACGTAAAGAGTTACTAGTTTTGTTGAAGAAATTGCGCCGGGAGGCGTCATTTTTTATTTAAATTAATTTTATTTAGAACTCATATGTATAGTTTTGTATTTTATTTATTTATTTTTTTTGTTCGTGTGTATAATATGTTACTCGGAATGACTTAATGTTCCCAATAAATTTAATGGTTTAAAATAAACCGATTCCAACGAAAAAGGAAGAAAGTCGTAAAAACATGTTTTCTATACAACGCTGATCGTTATACCCTCTATAAATTCAATTAGTATAATCATTTATCCAGTCAACATTAAAATAACAAGCCACATTTGTACGTTTTATTTAAATGAAATAAAAAATAATAATAATAACGTTACACATTATCATATTTTTACTGTTAAAACGATTTATGAAATTATCTTTGTGGTAATATGAAATCAGAAATATCATACTAACATAATAATAGGTACTATAAATATTATTGTATGCGAATGAGTTCAACAGAAATTAAACATATAATATTAATATAATGATTGATTGCTATAAATACGTGAAACATTGAAATTCAATTAAAAAAGTGCATGTAATACCGACGATTTGAAGGAGTGGTTATTTTTATTTTGTATTTAATTCGAAAATTTACTCTCAGGTAACATAATATTTCATAAACCACATGGCCACATGGAAACTGCACTTAAACAGAAAACCGTCATTTTACTAAATTATACCTAAATTTTTGAAAATTGAAATTATTTTATTGAATATATTATTATAAAGTACCTACCTACCTATAATCTTTGTCTGTTGTAGAAATACTATTATTAAATTCAAATGGAAACAATAAATGTAATAGAACGGTTATAAGGTAATTTTACAATAGGTAAATATAAAAAAAAAACATGTTTTCATCCCATAATATAATTAGTCTTTAACGGGAATAATTATTACGGTCGAAATTTGTCAGCATTATAATTTATAATATACATTGTAACATAATACATAATAATATGAACATTGGTGTATTTTTGATATAAATTGACCTTGTATTTGTATTTTTTTTTTCGTAAGTAAATTTTTTTTGTTCATTGTTGATTACACCTACGGTTGAGAACCACTCACGAACGTTATAATTAATCAAAAAAAAAAAAAATAATAATCACGACGTTGAATCGTGAATATAAATAAATATATATATATTACACAAAACCGCATACAACATAAAAATAATAATAATTGAATTCATAACAAAAACGAATTGTACGCGCTAAATTTTCTATAGCGTCCGATCCACGCACGTGTACACATGAAGCTCGTACCTATGTTATATAACATACTATGTCTTAAAAATTATTTTACTATATGCGCAAAATCATATCCATACACTTGGTATATACAGAGTGATTTAGCAGCATTAAGCTATCACTTTTTGCTTATATAATGAATGTATTCAAATTCCGATTTTTGAAGATTTTTAAGTACACTTTCAAACTGATACTTTTTTTTTTTTTGTTAAAACTTTTTCAATTGATAATCAGCTTTTTTCTGTACTTAAATAAAATTGTTAAGCAGGAAAAAATTTAAAAATTGTAACATCTGAACGAGTAAATTTTAATCATGATCATTTAAACAATTTAGTGACAACTAATCAGTATAGATCTATTAACAATTTTTCGATTTGTAAAAATTTCCAGAGTTCAACAATTACTGGATCAAATTTTACCATATATCGTACTTTACATTTTTGTAAAACATTTTAATGGACTTTTATATTTTATAATATATATACCTATATATAGTTTAATAACTCAGAAAAGACTCGATTGATTTATATATATATATATATATGTATATTTATACATCAACATTCCAAAAAAAAAAAACAATATTCTTAACATTGAACCTACAGTAAAATAAGCCGTTTCTTATTTTTAAAAGAAGTTTGTGTCACCAAATGATACTTATAAAAAAGTTTTAAAATTCCAAAAATCAAAAGAAACGCGTACATATCTGAATACATAATAGAATTTGAAGTACTTTTAAAATATTTATATTTTATAAAAACTAATTATTTTAGTTTATGAAACATTATTTTTGTATTTTCATTATAATATATATAAATTATACCAACAAAAAAACTATATTTTACATTTTGATGACATTCCATTTTGGAGCACTGTATAATAAATTAATAATTCTCTAAAATCACGTATCAAATGCATTAAACAGGAAAAAAAGTTACTGACGAGGAGATAGTCTGCACGTATGTGTGTGATACATTATTCTTAGTTACCTTATCTATATATATATATATATATATATATATTACGTCGTCGCCGTAGCAGCGATCAATTTTATTTTTTCCCGACGACGAGTCGCCATCCCCAGGACAATTGGTAAAATCAACAGCATGCATGCAAATATAATATTACATATTACATCGTTTTTGTCGTAACCTGATATACGAAAGCATTAATTTATTCATCCGGTGTTTGCTGAAAACGTTTAACCGTTCGAGCAACATGCACATCGGAGTATATAGGTACGCGGAATACGCATACGGAATATATTCGTGCATATATTTACTTCCCTTCGTATGATATATTTTTTTTTTTTTTTTTGTATTATTGTCCAATGTATCAATAGGAAAACTCAATATCCCGAGTGATTTGAATGGAAATGTTGCATTATTATCATCTGCTCTCGCCACACGAAATGCGTATTTTATAATATAAAAATATATTATTATAACAATTTATTCCCCTCCCGTCGTCCGACTGTCCCGCATCATATCACGTTATAGCCGGTTTCCCGCTTAGGTACATATGTAATATATTATACATATATTATATATATATATATATATATATATATGATAAGTATCACGGAACGACGGTGGATGCTGTGTTTTATATTTTTAAAGGAGGACATGATTATTGTGTGAGCGTGTGTGCATATGTATCGCGGTCCCATGACGTGCAGGGAAAGATGAAGCGAATAAAACGTTGCGCGCGTTCGAAATTTGCATAAAACCGACGGCAACCCTTTCCCCGCGTAAAAAAAACCCGTTATCGTCGCCTCCTCTTTCGCGGACGACTCCCGAGGGACGGGTTCTTCTGTCATTATCATTGTCACGGCGCATTATTTTTCGGTCTCGAAACTCGTACTATACATTATTATATTATTCGTCCGAATGACCCTGCACGTAGGCTTTTATTTATTTTTTATTACGATCGTTTGTGTGTGCGTGTACGTATGTATTGTAAAAGAGAAAAGGATCGGTGGCACAAAAATGAATAATAATATATCCTGATTTGAATATCCGCGATATTTTTCGGCTAACGACGGGGATTTATTGTCAAGGGTGGATTTTTATTTATTTATTTATTATTATTATTATTTTATATTTTTTGCAGCCGGCTATGCAAATCCGATTTTATTAAAATTTGATATTATATTATATTATGTGTATAAATGACAAGAGCACGCAGCCACCAGAGCAAGTCAAATGTCTACTTATTGGCGGTGGCAAAAAGGTGGTGTGCGGGGATGCTGCAGGCAGACTAGGGCGGTTTTGCAAAATTAATGCAGTTATATATAATGCAGTCGGGGATTTAATGTATAAAGGATGCAAAATAACATAATGTATACCTACTATATACAACTGCGCGCGATCGGATGATTGGTATAATATTATTATATATATTTTCCGGGGTCGGCGATTGATGACATTACAGAAATTCACGAAACAAAAAATATAAAAAATAATCATTGAAGCATCTTTCCGATTCATCCGTTGCCATAGGATGAATAAAAAATTAACGATCTTTATTATATCGAAAACGTCCCCTTTCCCTATTACAAGGGATAAATTTAAATTGTTGCCATTTTTTTTTTTTTTTTACTTCTTAACAATAAATCTCTACGACCAAGCTAATCTGGTACTGAGACGCCATCATCGTCATTATAAACTTGATAGAGATAAGAACAAAAATCCAAAGGTCTAACTGTAAATTGTTATACCTACGATAAATTAGAATATATTAGAATATCTTAAATAGAATTGTGTTTATTTTGATAATTACATAGGTAATATATAGAGACCTTGTAAAATATATTTTGTCCAAGTGCGACTGACTCCTAGTTAGATTAGATTTCAGCTAACCCTAACCTGAAGCAAAATGTAGATTATTTCTTGCACAGCAATTATAGTTATACAAAAGGCCACATTTATAGGGAGGAGAGGCCGGGCGGACACACGAAAATAATAAAATTAAACAATTTCAACGGTCAAAACGACTTTACAAGAAAAACGACCGTACCTTGTAGAGTAATTTGAGTTTGATAATTATTTTTTTATTTAGATTTTAAATTGCATCAGACTCTGAGTTTTAAATTATCATAAAATAACGCTAGAAAAATCAATTTTATAATATTCAACAATTTGTGGCTATTAATCATTATAACATAATCATGTAATTATTTATACTTTATTTCAACTCCTGGAAATTTATTTTTTTAAACAGAATCCAATGCGAAATTTATAAGATTAATATTCTCTGGCATTCATTCAAATCAAAAAATATTAATTATCGAAATCTGAATATTTCAAGAATCTGGTAGTTTTTTCTTCAAAGGTTTATGCTAAAACGCATGGCCACTTTAACAACGCTGACTTTCAACTACTTGCGTGCTCTATTTTCATATAAACTACATCGTATAATATCGATGCAACTAATTATTTAGTAAATTAGACACGATTAGTTCTGGCTATAAAAAATTTAATATTAAGACCATATATAGGTACATAGCATATAAAGGTACCTATACATTTCGGTTTCTTGCGGAGGTAGCTAAACTTAAAAATCATTGGATTGTACATTTTTACTGACAGTAAATATAATA